>JAMKCH010005040.1:0-56346 GCA_023653785.1 Ophioderma brevispina
ATTTTCTATGGCAAATATGACAGAATAAAAGTGAATCTGAGCGCTCGCTTCTCAGGTTCTACCTGCATCATATTACATCAGGGACTTTAGGGATAAAGATTGGCAATTACTGACCTCCCGTCGGCAAACGTGTGGGCACACGAGCTGATATCGGGTTGCAGTTTCATTGATAAAAGGCCTCGAGGCGAGACACTCTTGCTAGAAAATCTAGGGCAGTCTGCGGTCAGAATTGCTATGTCTCGCTAGTTTTGAGTAATGGTTCAACTTGACTGGCCTAAAACAATGGAACCGCTGAAGCGAATCTGGGCTAGAAGTAGTCCAAAGTCCGGGGAAAGTGTTTAAAAAAAATAAAATAAAAAAATAAATCTATCACTATCAGTGATTTGCTAAATCAGAAATCAAAAAAAAATCATCAAAAAACAGATTTGTGCATGTTTGTAGTAAGTTTAGCTATCCTAACATACCCTACAAGTGATAAGACCAAAAGCAACCTAATAAGGACAAAATCTGATATTTTTAGTCCTTACTGTCCGTACGGACACTTGCTATAACACGTAATTGAATGGAGGTTCATATCGTTAACACTGATGTTTTATTTCTTTTCTGTCAATTTTTCAGTTGGAAAAATAACTTGGGAGAATTCTTAAGACTTAACTGTCACTTTTAAACTAGATGCAAATTTCAAATATTTTGACTCTTTCGGGCAAATCACTGTTAGTGTCTTTAATCATTTCAGATGGGAATGTTTTTGATAGAGAACTTTACACCAGTGCAAAAATCAGAATGTTCACATTTTTTAGGGATACCTGTTATTTGAAATCTCTCATTGCACCTTTAAAGCCTAAAGGGTCATTTCGTGATCTGCAACCTTGTGAGGCTCGTCCCCCGACTTACCTAAAAAAATTTGATATTTTTATATCATCTGAACCATTACGAACTTACGGCGTTAGCCTTAGCTTAGTAATCCATGTGTACCTAATCTTACATGCAAATTTGGTCGTATCTGTAAGAAATTGTTAATTTTCTGTCCATAAATGGACTGAAATTACACTTATACACCACAGTGCTGGCCTATGGGACCGTGGGAAGCAAGCAATTGCTAATAACACAAAACTGCAAGATCAGAATCAACTCAAATTTTGTGAATAAGCTTAAGAATGAACAATGAATAAAACATAAGGTGCTGGAATCACGAAATACATCTTTAAGGCTTAAGCAATTAAAGGTGGAAATACCCTTTGGAAGGCTAAAATAAAAACTACAAATTGATGTTGAGGAAAAAATTACCTTTCTATTGCTTTTTGTTTTACAACAATCAGAGCTTCCATTCAGAAGTTATGGTCAAAAATGTAACTTTGCAAATTGAAATTTCTTATAATTTTTTGTTATGTATTTTATTGTTTTCTCAAGCTGTGATATTTAATTTGTTCTACTTTAAAAACTTGTATCAAAAAGTAAATCAGCTTTTGATCTCTATATTCCACAGTTTGTGAAAATTCAATGCTTATTTTCTAAATGAATGATAATAAAAGTAAAAATAGCATTTCTAAAATACACTAAAACAGTGTTTCTAGACAAAATTGCCGATATCTCCAAATGATATCGCCAATGACATGTTATTGTTGTCAAGGATTTCTCAAATGATTTATCTTAGAGGGAGGGAAAAAAGGAAATTAGAAGTGCATTGAACCATGAGAACTTGATTTAAGGGGATCTTTGGAGCACAGTTGGCAAAAAATAATTATTTGTTTTCCTTTCTTGACCAGTGACCCCCCAATACCGGGGGGGGGGGACTTGTATTCAAAAGTAAAAAGGGTCCCTTTTTTCCAACGGGATGTATGCGCATACATTGATTAGGGTGTCAAAAAATATCGTCGGGTGTATTACATAGTGACGGATGTTAAACAAAATACGAATTTTTGTTTCTGAGAAAATCGCATTTGAAAAATCGCGAACTCTAGAGGGTCCGTACACATCCCCACATACAATTCAAACAATCAAATCCGATTAAGAAACGAAATTAACAACTGCAAATTTATTTTAGCTAATATTCATGAATTCTTACTTGATAAAATGGGCGTAATACATTAGACAAGTTAACCATCACATCCGTCACACCAAAAAATACGCAAATCGGCGATTATGTTCATGACATAGTGACGGATGTTGAATTTTCTCTACACTAAAACGTTATTCAGGATCCGTCATTATGGAAAACAACAATCGGCGTTTTCTGAACATCCGTCAACCCAACGTCCGTCATCGCGAATCTGCTCAATTTGGTTTATTACATAATGACGGATGTTGAGTGGATTGCCGCAATTCACCGCTTTGAACTGTAAATATAATATACATTTCTAATAATATCGATATTTATAAATTAATTATGTATTTTGCTTGTGTCAGTTATAAATTTAAGATGAGAATATTTCCTAACAAAAGTATTTAAAAAGCCTTGGTGGGAAATCAAGTATACACTTCTTTGACAGAGGGTTCAACATCCGTCTATGTAATACACCAAAGTCTCTGTTATGCAACATACATCAAAATTGCCAAATTTCTACTCAAATTAAGCAGAGATCAAAATCATAAAAAATATTGTAAATTGGAAGTAAAGCAAAGCAAGATAATAAAGGGTATATTAACAACACAATGCATTGCTTACTTGTTTAGGGTACCATAGCAAAAACAGACAAAATTACTTGTTTAGGGTATGTTTTTTAGTTGGTGGAAATACTTGTTTAGTGTGCATTCAGAGTGCATTTTGTAAGTCCATGTTCGCGCATCATATCCACCTTTGAATGCAAGTGCCCCCCCCCACACTGCTTTCTAAGTTTTAGTATTATCAATTAGAAAATAAACTTGAAGCTTGAATTTTTACAGATAACTGTGGAAATTAAAGATCAAAAGCTGATTTACTTTTTGAGAGATGTTTTTTAAAGTGGAAAAAATAAATATCAAAGCTTAAAGGTGCAATGAGAGATTTTGGAGCATCCATTTAATATATTGTGTTATATGTAGTGATTTCATACATGTAAGACCCCAATAGGTTTCTTACCTTGTATTTTGCTACAGAAATGTCTTGAAAGTGAAAACAAAAGGCGATTTTAATTTGCTTAAAATTTCAATATACAACTTTTGTATTTGCTCATATAGGAAACTAGAAATTTCACAATTTGTACCAAAAGAAATAATTCTCAGTTGAATCCTTTCACATGGGATATTTTTGATAGAAGGCTTTACATTAGTGCAAACATCAGAATTTTCACATTTTTTAGGGAAACCTGTTATGTGAAATCTCTTGTTGCACCTTTAAGAAAACAGTAAAATACATAAGAAATATCATAAGAAATTTTCATAAAAGATCTTCATAAAGAAGGAGCTGTTTTAGTATTTCCTTAAGAAATCTTGTCATAACCAAGGTGTTATTGTACATGCCGCACATCTAGTATTCAGGAAATGGCTGCATATTAGTCATAAAAACAATGATCGATCACAATACAATCTTTTTCTCAGTGTGGAAAACCCTATTAGCAAACCTTTATCCTCTTTTCTCAGATTAGACAAGCTGAAGCCATGGGTGTGCCACATCAGACATGGAAAGTGTACTTCCCTCTAACTTCTCTGATGTCACCGAGTGGTATTTGCGTCGGATGGATTTGCACCAAAAGGCAGCTGATCTGCATATTGGGCATAGCACATGCTTCTGCCAGAGACATCTCAGACCATGTAACTCATCTCATTGACTGTGAGGGTGCCAAAGTAGACATAGTAGGACTGTGGTTGAATGACAGCCTAGATTCCAATCATAGAGATACCTCAAATTTGACAGAAGATTCACTCAGTTGCAGGGGAGTTGAATTAATCTTACACCAACATTTGAATGACGAAGTCCCCAACTGTGAACTGCATGTGAGGAATCAAGGAGTCAGATCAACTGTACAAAGTGCACTGTTTTATTCTGTACGACGAGGAGCAATTGACTGCTTCAAAGCTTAACCACTGGAGTACTCTACAGTTGTCTCAGTTCAACAAACAAACAGACTTTGACACAAGAACGGGTGCTTTGAAAGAGAAGCAACAAATGACAGATAATGAGTTATTTTCATGTTGCACAGAACTCATATCCCAGTATGAGCAAACTTAGGGACAAGGTACGACTGTCCTGTCAGATGTTGTCAGAGGAAGGAGTGTCTTGGACAAGAGTCTTAGGGCATCTGCTGTGGCAACTCTTTTGTTTCCAGCTGAAACCATTTGTGCAATATTACATTTCCTGGTTATAACAGCTAATTATTGTTGTCTGATGTGTTTCTGTGTTTTGAGGTGACCAAACTGGTTGTGTCATTTGGTATTTTCTGTAATAACACTAACACCACTCCCAATCTATTAAGCCAAAAAAAGTTTGTCTCATAGAAATGTGAAAACTGCAAAATGTGCTTTTTTAGAAAAATGCTAATGCGAAATGCAGGAATTAAAAAAAAAAAACCATTTTTAATGGAATTATTTTTTAACCCACTTCACTTTTTTTTCTGAAATTAAAAAAAAAAATCTTTTCAAGTGAGCAAAAACCTAAAAAAAAAATGTGCTAAAAGACCAATTTAAACAAAATGGTCTTCTGAGACAACTTTTTTTCAATATAAATACATAAAAAAGATACACATTTTTTGTTTTTTTAATTTACTCATACTTCCTTACCAAAAATCATGCCATAAAATATTCACAATCAAGATTGAGAAACTGGTGGCAGATTTACCAACCAGGCTGAAACTGGCTAATTTGGGCACACCTTACCTGGTACATTTGAGAATAAAGATTAGGATTTGTTTGTTTTGCCTCTCTAATACGTGTCATATTGGATGGCAGTCCAATATTTTATCATAGTGGAGGCCGCTGCACCACCTTCTTATTTATTTGGTTTATTAAAAAAAAAAAAAAAAAAAAACTTTTTATTTCAATATTATTAGTTAAAAGGGCAAAAATATTCCCCCTCTGTCAAAATGAACCACCCATACTATCTTGCGTGCACTGCGTAACCTTTTACACACGCGCGTAAACACTTCCGCGACGACGCACTATCTAATTTCGTCTCATATAAGATAAAGCAACAACCAATGATTTGCGTGTTTGCTTACTAAACCCCGCCTACTGAATAAGAAGTCAAATTAAAGAGTATACAGCATCTAACAACTGTTATGCCTTCTCACTGTTAACATCAGATTATTTCAGAATAGGCCTGTGCAATGGCTGGTACATTGGCCTGCCACAGGGTGTCAACTGGTAGCAAGATTCCACACTCTGCAGACATTACTTGATACAGAAGAATCAAGTAGATTAGCAATGTCAGAGGGAGAAGGCAAACAAAATGGAGAGAGATCTGTGCATCAGGAAACACAAATACAACAAATGTATTCTTCATATTGTTTGTAATCTACTGACTTCAGTTCCCCCAACCCCCTTCCTCTTGCTTCTCTATGACAAGCATAAACAACACAATTGTATTTTTTTCCTTCTAGCAAATTCATTTTTTGATTCAAGCAAATTTATTATGACTCAAGCCTATAAACAGGCTGTGATATTATTAATATATTCCAGCATTTTATTTTCTCTAATTTTGGACAATCAGACGAGCGCCACCACGCATGCATTGCCAAAAGCTGCCAAAGATCTCACTTTTGATACTAGTGTTATCATGTAAAAATATACTGTGCTCTAGCTGCTCTAGGGGGTTACCATATATATAAACTGTAAGAGGTGCATTAGATGATTTTTATCTTTGGTAAATAGCTCTCTTATGGACAAATTCTAATTAGCGTCGGCAAAAGGTTTCACTACGGTTTACTTGTTCATAATCCTTAGTTAGAGGTTAAAGTCTTGGCATATTTTTAGCTTTGAGTGTATTGTCTAAAGACTCATGCATGGCACGCTCAGTTTTTGACAAGACGAATAAATGCTATCAAGCCCCGCAGGGGCGATTCGGTAAAACTGACACAAGTGCAATTGATTCTTGTAATGCATGAGAAACTTAAACATATGCAGACATTAACTTAATTCATTAACGTTATTATGGCAGAAATGTTTTAAAATCCATGGTCACTGTAAGGACGTTCTACAGGACACACACCGCATACGCACTCATGCAGTGACAATATCATGGGCCGCGATTTTACCATCAGTTTTCTTCTCATCAGAAAACAATTTATGATGCCATTAATGATGCATATCTCAAAAGATCACTGTTTGACTTATACGAGATATAAAATTATTTGCAAACTCAGTGGTCGGGGGCATCAATCGCTAGTAAATCGTGTGGTGGGCAATGTATATGAGGACCGACATTTCTTAATGGTATTGTTGTGTTAGCTTTAGTGAGATTGTGTCTTGCTTTTCCCACACCCTCCCCCACTCTTCGATTTTTTATCCTTAGTACAAATCATGGGGGCCATTTGATAGTGTCCCCCACCCCCAAACCAGGGGGGACAGGTCCCCCTCATGCATCCCCATGGATTGATGACCATGCCAGTGGTGATTGAATCAATATATCATTTGTCTTTACCAGGAGAGGCAACATTCTATGCAGTATAGCTGTCGATATCTGCCTGGGTATTCTGCTCATGTTATGGCTACAACACAATCATCTGCCTGTGAGAATGGCTGACTGGATTATGACATGGGCAAATGTAAGTTATTCTGCTTCTATCCTGAAGATGGAGTCAGACAGGTACTTGAAATGCAACACTTATGTGTATGTGTGTTCCAGTTTGGTTAGGTTTTCGTTTTTCACGTCTCCTTCGAAAAGTTCCGATTTACACTAGACTTGGGTTTAAGGTGCAATAGGGGTTTCCTCATGTGTGGGTGATATCAAAGGTCATGGGCCAAGGTCAAAGGTCATCTGATGTCATGCTCCAGATTGCCATCTTGTCAGGGGGATGACGCAAGTTTACTTGCAGTATTTTTAGGAAATGCATCCAGTAATTTGTGCAGGCTTATTATATTCAACAAAACAAAACGAAACAGGCTCAGTGCACCCATTGAATTACACGCTTTATTCCGTCATAGTATAAAATTTATGATAACGGAATAAAACGTGTAATCCAATGGGTGCACTGAGCCTGTTTCGTTTCTTCGAATATAATAAGCCTTTGTACAAAATTTACATGGCTCTTGTCCAACTCCCCATCAATAAATAGTGATAAATTATTGCAGTATTGTGCCGTATGGTCTCAGAATATCAAGGAAGATCAGGGAATGTCAGTAGGGAGTCGGATTGGATCGGTGATCGGAAAATCTCCCCTTCTACCGATTGATTCGATGACCGTGTATGCTGTGGCTTTGAAGCACAGTACTATAAACATTCTGCCATTCAAACACAAGTATAACATTCATTTCCTCAAAGAAAACCCCCACTTTCTTCATAAATATTCAATTTTTCTTAGCGCACTGTATATGGTGGTTTATACAAGATGAACTTTTATCTAAATATGCCTTTTGTTCCTAAAATATCTTGTCTGAATAGTAAGTACAACAAAACAGAGACTTTCTTATGTGTAGGGGTATATGATATGGAAAATTCCTTACACGTGGGCATTAAAAATATATATTTCCCGGGGGTATCAGCCGATACCGATAAAAGAGCATAGATTGGACATCTCTAAATGTCGGGAATCAAACCATTCTTAGAACACCTTGATTAGTTTAACGCAATTTCATTATTCCAGCCATGTGATATGAATCATATAACACAGCTAAGGTTAGTGTTTTTGCGTTGAGCGATATGCATTCACCTGCTCGCACCAATGGAAGGTGCATAAACTGATCGACTTAATAAGCTCGGTGCTACACTGCACCCAAAACCCCAATCCATTTTGGAAAATTTCACCCAAGACCCCATATTTTTTTTGAAAATTTACTGTCACCCAAAAACCACTAATTTTTGGTGAACATTGTCACCCAAAGACCCCTATTTTGGGTAAATGTGTTGCAAAATTTTTTCGGAAAAGACCCATTTGTTGGGAACTGTTGCAAATTTTTTGTCACTCGAAATGCACCCTATTTTTTTGGCCATTTTGGCTGTCTCTCACCCAAAGACCCCTATTTTGGTCAAATGTGGCAAAATTTTCTACAAAGACCCATTTGTTGGAAACTTTGCAATTTGGTCACTCAAAAATGCCCTATTTTTTGGCATTTTGGCTGTCTCGCACACCAAAGACCCCTATTTGTATTAATATTCCTACTGAATACACCAGAGTGGCCCCCTGGGTTTGGAACACCATCCTTACATCCATATCCATTCATCAGGCTGGGGTGCAGGGGTGGCGGAGGGGGTGGCTTCCCCCTATGAAATTAAAAAGACATGGCTCCGCACTTTTTACGAGTTTTGCTCTTTAGCAGGCGTCCTACCATCTGAAATGAATTTTTTCTCTCTCTCTGTATATAATTGGATTTGGGGGGGATTGTTATATGCTACTATGTAATTTCGTGGTTTTTTTTCTGTTAAAAGCAAAATTCTTCTTGATTCATTGTTTGGGTGTACAGTTGAACAAAATACTTGGAATTTTTTAAAAACGTTTTTTAGGTGTCAAATCCAAGATGGCCGCCAAAATACATATCCATTATAATTAGTATTCTGAAGCAGTAATGTGAGGTCCAAATGACGACATATCCATTTTTTGATACCAAAGAGTTAACAAAAGAGCTTAATTCAATAAATAGGGCATCACAATTAAACAAATCCAAGAGGCGTCCAAAATGCCGCCAAAAAGCTATTTTATGAATATAAACGCTGCATTACCACTACTCAAGATGAATAGATTTCAAATTCATGGGTGTATTTCTTTGGAGCTAGGACCCCACATCTGACATTTTCTTTTTGTTTAACATACTTCAATCCAATATGGGGCGTCCAAAATGGCCGCCAAAAAGCTATGTTAGGAATATAAACGCTGCAGTAACACTATCAGATAGAATAAGGATTCAAATTCATGGTGGATATCTTTTGGAGCTAGGAACCCACATCTTACATTTTCTTTTTCTTTGTTACCATAATTCAAATTCCAAGATGGCGAACCAATATGTGCCTCCGAAAGCGCTAGTACAAAATTGTAATTTAAGACAAACTACCAAGTTTGTTAAACCTTTGGGGGCAGAAACATTACATTTAATACTCTGACCAGAAGAAATAAATGCCCATGGCGACAAGCGGCCCCATAATTCCTATATTTCCTATATGTTTTGACCCCATCCCATAAATCCCTTAACTCCAAATCCCTATCTTTCCCTATTGTTTTCTCCACACATTTAAAGATTGAATGTTTTTGCCTGGTTTTTCAACAGAAATTGATCAAAAGCAGTGTCCTTTCAGAGTCTAAATGTTCATTACAAGGAGCTTTTAAACAAGCACTACAAAATTGGGTGTGTCCCAATCTTAAATTAGATGGTTTTATAAGAGTGGCTTTCATTCAATTCCTTTGTTAATTTAAGGACTTTCTTATTTTGACGACTTTGTTTGAGGCATAATCTTTTGTTTAGGAGTACAAAGTGCGAAATAATCTTTTGTCCAGAAAGCAGACCCCTCCTTTCATATTCGTTACAGAAGTCAGAGTTGGTTAACTCGGACTACACAACAATTGAATGTAAATTGGTTCTCCAGGAAGGTGGCACTTCCAACTGTGGTTTTGGTTAGGGTGTGCAGCTGGAACTTGAAACCCTTGTCCATTCATAATGGGTAATTTTTGGTTTTAAAAAAATACCAATTTCTGAATATTTTGCTTACACAATATGTATCTTTTTTCAAGACTTTTTGTTTTTTGGCTCGGCACAAGGCCCCAGAAGATCTTGGCTTTTTCAAAGATTTTTTGAGGCATTTTGAGGGAAATGACAACTCTTGCACCAAAGGACCAGATTGCTATCACAACATTTTGTATGATAATGCAGATCTGCAGTCATACCAAATGGTGGGTATGAGATGCAGGTCCAAGGTCCAAGGTCAAATCTGGTGAATGGTAATTGAGTTTTGTCGGCAACGCCTTATTCCCCTTGATGGCTATAAAAATATCTGTCAAACTCTTGCTCACTCTTATAACACTTGACCATAACTAATACTTTTGTGAAAAAATCCCTGCCCCATGAATGCACCAGATTGTTACACAGGTTTGATCTCTAAAGCCCCTATGTGACCGTTTGAACTAATGTGGTTAAAACTTTAAAATGGCTATTCCAGAAAAACATCCCCCCACCTCCCACCCATAGAGGGCATTGGTTTTGGGGGGTGCACAAAATATCTGGAATCCTGGCTATCCTCCCATGAATTATCTGGAATTCAGAAACTACCTTCGTAAATGTCCAGAATTCCATACTCACTTACCTTCTTCCCTAAATTCCCGGAATTCCTAGACTACAAATGTAAAAAAAAAAAAACTTGGAAGTGCCCAGAGGAATTATGGTTAGGGGTATGAAATTGTTGAAAATATGATTTTTTCCCGGATTTATCCTCGGAAAAATCATCGTAAAAAACACTGGATTTCCGTCACCCTCTATACCCTACATGGGGCTGGGAATTCCCCACCCCATATTAGACATTAAACTCTGGAATTCCAGCTTTCAAAAGTGACAAAAGTATTAATTCTGTTCTGCGCCCTTCGTCTGGGGGGGGGGGGGGGGGGTTCCTTTTTTCTGGAATAACCCAATGTCTGTTCGGGTGGCACGTTAGTTGCGATGACCATCACACTTGCTAAAACAAAACACCCAAAACTCAGTACAGACTTGACCACAGATTGACCTTACTGAGCCCTATGTTACCTTTTGACCCTATTTTTTATATTGATTGTCAAATTCATGTCCTCTACCAAATGAGGTATTAATTTCAATCATGCTCAACGAACCACTGGCCCAAGATTATACATAGTTACACAGATTGACTTTTAATGACCCCTACTTAACCCTTGACACCTTTTTAGTAAAAGTCTTAAATTTGCCACACCAAGTGCTCAAAAAAACCACTGGCTAAGCACTTGGGGTGTACATATTGACCTTTAATGACACACAAATGACTTTAATGAATTTAATTGTTAATTTAAAAAAAAAAATAATGCAACTTCAACTTCCTTGGTAATGATGCATTGTGGTACATGGATTCAAATGCTGATATTGACATAGTTGTTACAGATAAGTGTAGATAAGATAGAGGGATATTGCAGATGCTATTACCACTTCTAAATACACAACTATTTGTGTTGCCAAAACGATACAATGAGGCACGTTTACATTATTCCACTGTAAAGTTTGAGGTTTCCAATAGTATCTCAAAATGAATAATTAAAACGTTCAGAAAACTTATTGCAATTCTTTCCACACAATAACATCCTTTGGACCTTCTGATTATTGTTCCAACATAAATAAGGTCAAAACTTTAATGACTTTATAGAGTCATACTTTAATCATTACACTCTGCAGGAACCTGATTCTTCAAACAATAAGATATGTGCATGCACAGTCAAAAGCATTTCCCCCCTCATTTATTAATTACTTACAACATTGGAATATTAATCTACATGTAATAATATTCCAATACAGCAGAGATGCTCAATTGCTGGCACGTATCTTTTCAATGAATTGAAAATTGCATTGCTGATATACAAAGGAAAGGAGGCGCCCAATTCCAAGTTCCAATACATACAAAATCATATTTTCCCCTATAATTTCTGTTTATCCCTATTTACCCTATAATTCTTGTTTTTTTGGCCCTATCTTTAGCCCTATATTTTGCCAGGGTTGTCACCTTGTAGCCTGATTCCAAACATTTCTGTTTTGCTAAACGCGCCTTGAGCCAAGATTGCGGCCATCGTAAGCACTAATAGTAAAATTGTTTATGTTTGTTTTCACATAGATCCATGTCATAAATATAATGTTGTCATTCCTCTAACCTAAAACAGACTACAAAAACGTAGTTTTTCCTATCGAGGGGGGTGGCAATATATTCGAAAACTCTGATGAGAATATTTCAGCAGTCTATCACTTTGAATATATTCAAGGAAGAAATCAAAGAGTTTTTTCTTGTAAATTGCTTGTTTTAATTTGTTGTTTTTGGTCTTTTGTTTCATGTTTTGTCAATATTATGTTTTGTCTTTGCTTGTAATGTGCTACCTTTACTGTTAGCTTAAGATAATTGTATTTTTGTACGCTAATTATGTTAATGATGTAGCCACGGCCCCAAGAAGAACACCTTTTTTGTTGAGTTAGGAGCCTTCCGTGGTTGAATAAATTGAAATGAAAAATAACAATATTTGATAACAATTAAAAAAAAACACCTAGATGTATACTTTGGACAAGGACCCATATGTTAACCATTTATGGTTAGAAACAGACTTCAACTCCACAAATAGTTGCTAATATAAGAGCTTCTGTAAACACTTTCAATTGCTTAATCTGTTATTTTTCAATACACTATTTATTTCTTATGGTAAGTAACATAGGAAATTTGAATACAAAAATCATAACTTTTTTAAAGTTTTATAAAAATTGTAACAAAAAATTATAATTTTGGACCCTTGAAAAACTAAATCCAAGATGACAATGGCAAAAATGACAATTGCGTATAAAGCACTCTTAATCTATCAAATAGCCCTAACTGGCGATTCTTCATAAATACCTACGTATAATTAGTTATATGCAGCTGGAATTTTGAATTAAAATATAATGAAGCAATACAACATGAGCTGGCCAACTCGTTTTTCCAGCCCTCTAGTATTGCGTCACAAATTGACCCCCTAGCTTGCTGCTTTTTTATTAATGCGATGCCGTTACTTACGCTAGAGGGATATAGGAACGACAAACAAACAACAGTAACAGGTAAAACGTGCTGCGATCCCACTGCCTCAAACCTATATATATATCGTGTTTTTCGGGTCCGGTGTCATTCTTTCTATGAGGTTGTCTAACGGATGCTGCTCTCTGTACAAAATTCGAGACGGGACCGAAATCCATTATATCTAAGGCTGAATCCAAACGATTATATCTAGGGCTGAAATTAAAAATATACAAAAATTTGAAACGGGACCCGCCAACACATTATATCTAGCTTGGACTTAAAAATTTTTTATAAAAATGTGGCCTATATAGCCTACTTTATTTCATTTATGCATGCGGGTGATTTTCGTTTATTTTCGTAAATAGTAAAGAGTTAAGCAAATGAAATATAACTAAGCGATTAAAAAAACAATGCCCATTTTTATTATCTGGGAAGAGCGGACCGGGTCAATTATTTCATTTTGAAATTCTTTTTGCGGTCCCGATCACTTCCTTCTTGCTTAAAGAATGGCCCCCCCATTCCAATATACTAAACCCTCTTTCGCTGCATAATATCGCCCCAAAAGAATCCCTTTTCAGTCCTCCGGACGGTATAATACACATAAGAATGTTGATATCCAACCTATATATATAATCGTGTTTTCGGTCCCCGTATGCATTGTTTCTATGCGTTTTCTATGGACATCTCTGTACAAAATGAGAGAACGGGACCGAAAACATGATTATATAATAACGAGCGGGCCACGCAGAAATATTAATGAACGCAAGCCACTCAATTATATTTTTTTATTTATCATGGCACTTTAAATTTGTCCTATTTCGTTCACATGATACAGTTAAAATAAACATCCAAATAAACCCCTTTCCCGTACTCTATATGCCATATATAGAATCGTGTTTTCGGGTCCCCGTTTGCATTGTGTTCTATGCGTGTTTTTCATGGACCCTCTCTGTACAACAATCAAGAACGTAACCCCCGAGGCAACCACGTTATATCCATATGGCCGGCAACATGCAAAATTAATCTTAGTAGGACTGGAAATCGAAGAAACGCGATGTTCTATATCTATAGTGTCGATAGTGCCGTTCCGTCGCCCTTTTGCGCCGGTCCGTCGGCTCTTGTCCTAAAAACTATGGGGTTTGTATTAGAATGGGAAATTGTTTTTCACTAATTACGAAATAAAGCGCAATGGTGATACGAGGTTTATTCCGTTAATCAGATGTCAATAAATGCAATGGCACTTTTTTACTTTAGACGAAATAAAAACGCAATGGATAATTGAATGTATTCCGTTTTACACAAAAATTCAATGAAATTAAATGCATGCTACTCTTTTACTCATTACGGAAAATCGCAATGTGGGATATTGAAGGTTTATTCCGTTCACAAAAAAGCAAAACAAATCCGACTTTCAGCCTCTGGAAGAGAAAATACATGTTAGAAATTGATGTCCCAACCTATATATCATCGTTTTTCGAGTCCCGTTGCTTTTTTTCCTATGGCGTTTTCTACGGAGCTCCTGTACAAAATTAGAGAAAACTGGAACCGGGCAAACACGATTATATATAAAGATTGAGACGGCAGCATGCATAAATGTTTTATACATGCAGCTACTAAAAGTGTCGTTTGATTTATGACAGGTGACATTTGTTTTTTATTTGTAAATTATGATATTAATTTAAAACAAAAATAAAGAAAACTTTTCAGTCCTCTGGTTGGAAGAAGCATTAAGAATGTTGATATCCCAAGACCTATAATAACTGTTTTCGAGTCCCCTTTTGGCATTGTTTTCTATCGTTTTCTATGAGCTTTCCCTGTAACCAAAAATTCGAGAACGGACCCTGCAAACACTATTATAATATCAAAGAACGGCAAAATGCGGAAATGTTAAAGACCGGGGCAAAGAAACAAGATTTTAACATTCTATATGTCATAGACGACGTTCCTTCGCCCTTGTCCGGTCCTGTCACTCTGTCTTAAAACTATGGCGTTATATTAGATGGGGAACGGTTTTAGAAAAACCGGATCGAAGAAACGTCGTTATGACACTATCAATTTTTTTTTTTTTTATTACTCATTTCCAATAAATCACATTTTTGTTTTTACTCATTTCCAATAAAGCACATTTTCAACTTTTCTATACTTCATTATATATTAGATATTTGGTTTTTTTACTCATTTCCAAATAAGCACATTTCAAAAACTTTTCATACTGTCATTAATATTAGATGATTTTTACTAATTACCAAATAAACCATATTTTTCGTCCTTTTTTTTTTGTGTCCCCCTTTTTTCCAATCACTTTTTCCATATACTGCAATATATTGAGGGGAAATTCTTTTTTTTTTTACTCATTACCAAACCATATTAATCGTTTTTTTCGAGTCCCGTTGCTTTTTTTCCTTCCTATGCGTTTTCTACGGACCTCCCTGTAAAAATTAGAGAACGGGACCGCAGCACTATTATATATAAAGCTTGAGACGCAGCATGCGACATGTTAATAAGATGCATGCGACCTAAAATGTCGTTTTTGATTTAATGACAAGGTGAAATTGTTTTAATTTTTTAAATTCCAATTTAGTATTGAAACAAAAAAAATCAAAAGAAAGCCCTTTTTCAGTCCTCTGGGTTTGGGAGAACATTAAGACTGTTTTATATCCCAAGCCTATGTATAATCGTGTTTCGAGTCCCGTTGTCCATTTGTTTTCTATGCGTTTTCTATGGAGCTCCCCGTACACAATGAGAGAACGGGAACCGCCAACAACAAAAATTATATATATAGAGAGATGAACAACATGCAGAAATGGTAATAAATGCCGTTACTAAAAGTGGTCGCTTTGATTATGACCGTATGAAATTTGTCCTGCGTTAATTATACATGATAGCATTTAAAAGAAATTCAAATCAAACCTCCTTTTCGGTCCTCTGACGGGAAATACCATAAAGAATGTTGAGTCCCAAGCCTATATATTCGTGTTTTCTAGTCGCGCGTGCTTTTTTTTTCCTATTCGTTTCCTAACGGAGCTCTCCCGGTACAAAATGAAAGAACGGGACCGCAAACACGATTATATATAAAGCTTGAGACGGCAGCATGCAGAAATGTCTACATGCATGCTACTAAAAGTGTCGTTTTGATTTAATTGACAGTTTTGAAATTTGTTTCTGTTATTTTTGTAATGATGATAGTATTTAAAACAAAAAAATCAAAAGAACACTTTATCAGTCTCTGGTTGGAAAAACATTAAGAATGTGATATCCCAATCCTATATATAATCGTGTTTCGAGTCCCGTTGCATTGTTTTCTATGCGTTTTTCTATGAGCTTGCTCCCCGTACAAAATGATAGAACGGGACCGCAAAACACGATTATATATATGTAGCAGAGGACAACAATGCAGAACTGTTATAAATGCCGTTACTAAAAGTGTCACTTTGATTTTAATGACCGTTGAAATTTGTCCTTTTTTACTTACTTTCGTTAAAATTTCAAATCAAAACCCTCACCCTTACATCCTCTGGACGGGCAATACATAAAGAACATGAAGATGTTTTTGATGTTCCCAAACTATATATATACCGTGTTCGAGTCCGCTGCATTTGTTTTTCTACGCGTTTTCCATGGCCCTCTCTATACAAAATTAGAACGTGACGCAAACACGATTAATACATTGCCGGCAACATGCAGTAAATGTTTTACAGACTGGAGCGAAGAAACACGATTTTTAGTTCTATAGTGTTATAGCGACTTCCTTCCCAAGCTCTTTTCTTTCTCCTTCTCCCTCCTTCGCTCTTGTCCTAACAACCTGTGGCGTTTAAAAAATAGAAATGGAAAATGGTTTTTTATACTCCTTACGAAATAAAGCGCATGTTTATAGAGGTTTATTCCGTTATATCAGAACTGTCACTAAATGCATTTCTACTCTTTTACTCATTCGGAATAAAGCGCAATGTGAGTTTAAGGTTTAGTCTGTTAAAGAAAAAGCAAAAACACACCGCCTTTTTTCAGTTCTCTGGAAGAGAAATACATTAGAAATTTGATGGTCGTCGGCTCAACCTATATAAGACGTGTTTCGTACCCTTGCATGTTTCTATCGTTTTCATGGACCTCTCTGTACAAAACCCCGGGATCGCAAACACGGTATTATAGACGCAACATGCAGAAATTATAATAGAACCTAACGCGTAGCCGCGAAGAAACATGATTTTTTTTCTATGTTTCATATGACGTTAATAATTCGGTCCTCTCTCCTTCTCCTCCCGGTTAAGAGGACAAGAGCAAAGGAAAAACACCAAACTGTCTAAGAAACGGTTTCTTTCGAACCCTAATAAGCAACAACAAAATATAAGAGTGGTTCAATTTTGACACCGTACCAAAAAAGACATTATATAACTAAAAAAAATTGATTCATTTCCACACTAATAGCAAACAAACTGCTTAAGAAACTGGTTTCATTTGACACTATAACTAAAATACTGGTTAAAAAACTGATTCATTTCGACACTATAAACAAAAAAGAAACTGTCTAAAGAAACTGATTCATTCATTTCGACACTATAAGCAAAAGGAAACCATGTGTCTAAAAAAACTGGTTCATTTTGACACTAATCAGCCTCCAATAAACCTGTCTCCGAATCTGGGGTTCATTTCGTACCACCTAATTCGAAAAATACTAGTTAAGAAATTGATTCATTTTCCTGAACTACCACAAACCAAATAAACTGTCAAAAACTGGTTTCATTATGACACAAAGCACAAAAAACTAGCTATGATACTGTTCATTTGCCCACTAATAAATAAGCACCACAAATGTCTAAGAAAGTGGTTCATTTTGACACTTATACAGAAACAGAGACATTAATAACTAAAAAACCATTCATTTTCGACACTAAAGCAAAAAAAAAAGGAAATTGTCTAAGAACCTGAATTCTTTCGACACTAATAGCAAAAAAGGAACCATGTTCTAAGAAACCTGGTTCATTTTTGACCTTATAATAAGGGCAAAAACTGCCAAAGAAGTGCTTCATTTGACACTATAATGAAAAAAAAAAAAAACTCTTCAAAGAAACTGGTTCATTTTGACCCTATAATCACAAAAACTGTCTATGATCTGGTTCATTTTTCGACATTAATAAGACAAACAAACTGTCTAAGAAGTGGTTCATTTTAACACTACTAACAAAAAACTGTTTTAAGAACCTGATTCATTTCGAAACTTAGAAGCAAAAATAACTGCCTAAGAAACTGTTCATTTTTGACACTTACACACAAAAAAAGACATTATACTAAAACAAACTTTCTTTCACCACTAATAAGCAAAAAAGGAAACCATGTGTCTAGAACTGGTTCTTTTGACACTATAAGGGACAAAAAAAACTCCAACGAAAGTGTTCATTTTGACAAGCTAATACAAAAAAACCTCTTCTAAGAAACTGGTTCATTTTGACACTAGTAAGCACAAAAAAACTGTCTATGATACTGGTTCATTTCGACTTAATATCAAAAATAAGAAAAACAAACTGTCTAAGAAGGTGGTTCATTTTAACACTAATAATCAACAAATACTGTTTAAGAAACTGATTCATTTCGAACTGATAAGCAAAATCAACTAGCCTAAGAAACGGTTCATTTTGACACTTACCCAAAAAAGACATTAATAACCTTTAAAAAAAATGCTTCAACTGTGTTTCTAAGCCACTGGGTTTCATTTTAACACTAATAAGAAAAAAAAACAACAAAACCTGTCTAAGAAACTGGTTTCATTTTGGACCTAATAACTAAAATTACTGGTTAAGAACGGAATTCATTCGACACTAATAAACAAAAACAAAGAAACTAAGAACTGATCATTTCGACACTATAAGCAAAAAGGAAACCATGTTTCCTGAGAACTGGTTCATTTGACCTAATAATCATCCAAAACTGTCTCCGAAACTGGTTCATTTCGACACTAATATAGCAACAAAAAATAAACTCTCTACGAAACGGGTTCATTTCGACCTATAAGCACCAAAAAATGTCCTACTAAACTGTTCATTTCGACACTAATAAGCATCCAAAAAAACTGTCCCCGAAACCGGTTAATTCGCGACACTAATAAGCATAATTTGCCATTTCGACACTATAACAAAAAGAAACTAAGAAACTGATTCATTTCGACACTATAAGCAAAAAAAGAAACCATGTTTCTTAGAAACTGGTTTGTCATTTTGACACTAATGCATCCCAAAAACTTGCCTCCGAAACGGGTTCATTTCGACACTAATAGCACACAAAACATAACTCTCTACGAAACTGGTTCATTTCCGACACATAATACGCAAACCAAAAATGGGGGAAATGTCTACGAAACTGGTTCCTTTCAAAATAAGCAAAAAAACTGTCTCCTCCGAAACCGGTTAATTCCGACAACTAATAAGCATTAGTTTCATTTTTGACACTAATAAATCAAAAAGAAACAAGAAACTGATTCATTTTCGACACTATAAAGCAAAAAAAGAAACCATGTGTCTGAGAAACCTGGTTCATTTTGACACAATAATCATCCAAAAACTTCCTCCTAAACTGGTTCTTTCGACACAAATAAGCAACAAAAAATAAACTCTCACGAAACTGGTTCATCTTTCGACACTAATAAGCATCCAAAAAATGTCTAAAAAACTGGTTCATTTCACAGCTAATAAGCCAAAACAAATTGTCTAAGAAGCTGGTTATTTCGACACTAATAAGGAAAAAATGTCTAAGAAAGTGTTCATTTTGACATCTATAAGTAAAATACTCTGTCTAAAACTGGTTTATGTTCGACCATCAAGCATACAAAAATACAGTGTCTACGAAACTGTGTTCATTTTGACACTAATAAAGCAAACCACAAACACTGTCTACGAAACTGGTTTATTTTGACATTAATATCTAGAAAAGAAAAAATGATTCATGTCGACATAACAGTCCGCAAAGATAATTATATAAGAAAACAACCTCTAAGAAAGTGGCTCATTTTTGACACTAAAGCAAAAAAGAAACTATGTGTCTAAGAATTTGGTTCAATTTGACACGAATAAGCTACAAAAGGGGGGGGTAGAAGAAAGGGGGAAGCCGAGCGGACCAGCGGGAGGTATAGAGGGAGAGGGGGATAACGTGGGGAGACGGGAAAACGGAGACCAAGTAAAGCATATAAACAGAGAATGGTAAAGAGAGACGAGTGTCATATGCCCCACCGTGGATGTGAAGTGGATGAAGGGAAAGGCGGAGGCGGAGGGTAGGGCGGGGAGAGGAGAAAATTAGTGAGAAAATATGAGAGGGGGGGAGATAAAATAAAAAAGGGCTGAGGAGAAGTGGAGATAAGCCTAATGGGAGGTGACCAGGAGGAGGGCAAATGATGTGAGAGGACTGTAAATAAAGGTTGGAGGATGGCAAAGTGGGGAAGGGAGATACACGGACAAGTAAGGGGGAATAGGCAACCTCAGATGAATAAAAGAGGACGGAGTGAAATAATGAATCATAATGACAATAGACCGGAAAGGGAGAGGGAGGAAAAGGAGGTATGGAAAGGAAGAAGTAGGAATGGAGGAGGGAGAGAGGTGGAAGGCGGGAAAAGATCGAAGGGAAGGGGGGGGGGAGAGGGAAAGGGATTGATAGGGTAGCAGAAGCAAACAGGTGGAAGTACGAAAGAACGAAGGAAAGAGAGATTTAAAAACGAAAATAGGGCTGGATTGGAGGGTCGAAAAAACCAGGACAAAACGGGGGGTGGAGAACAAAACGATATAAAGAAGAGCATGAATAGCTGAGGGAATGTTATGAGGGTGTGTGAGAGAGAGGGTGCGGTAGAGCGTAAGTTGAAGGGGAGACAAGAAAATAAAAAATACTGGTTAGAACTGATTCATTTCGAGAACCTAATACCAAATAAACTGTCTCTAACTGGTTCATTTCGACACTATAATCAACAACAACGAAAAGACTTCTAAGAAACTGGTTCATTTTTGACACTAATAAGCAACAAAAAATACACTGTCCTACTAAACTGGTTTCATTTCTACACTTATAGCAACCAAAATGTCTACTAAACTGGTTCAATTTTGACACTAAGAAGTAAAAAGATTGTCTAAGAAACTGGTTCATTTCGACATTAATAAGCAACCACAAATTGTCTACGAAACTGGTTCATTTCGACACATAAGCAACCAAAAACCTGACTAAGAAAGTGGTTAATTTTCACTTAAATAGTGTGTAAGAAACTGTTTCATTTTCGCCACTAATATCAAAAAAATGCAAAAACTACGCACAAAAATTGTCTCGAAACTGGTGTTCATTTCGACACAATAGCAACAAAATAAGCTGTCTAACGATACTAATAATAAGAGAATACTCGCTTTTAAAACGGAATAAAGTTACCTATTTTATACAGAAGAGTCCATAGAGAATGCACATAAAACAATAAACGGGACCCGAAACACGCTTATATATATAGGTTTGATATTCATTCCTATGTTTTTGTTCTCCCGTCCGGAGGACCGAAAAGGGGCATTTTCTTTTGGGGGATATTATGCAATGCGAAAAGAGGGTTTTAGTAAATTTTGAGGGGGGCATTCGTAAAGCAATAGGAAGTGTCGGGAACCGGCATAAAATTTCAAAAAAAATGAAAATAATTGAGGTCCCGCGTCGATAATTAACTTGCATGGTTTAGTAGGTCCTTTTTAATCTGTTTTTAATTATATTTAACTTTTTTAATTCTATACTATTTTCTAAATAAACGACACATTCACCCGCATGACATAAATGAAATAACTATATGCCTATAATTTTAGTGACAGCATTTATTAAAAGGGTTTCTGTATGTTGTCGCCTATATATAATCGAATTTTGCGGTCCCGTTTACCTATTTATACAGAAGAGGTCCATAGAGAATGCACATAAACAATAAACGGGACCCCGAAACCCGCCTTATATATAGGTTGGATATCAACATTCCTTATGTGTTTCTTCTCCCGGTCCGAGGACCGAAAAGGTGATTCTTTGGGGATATTATGCAGCGAAAGAGGGTTTTAGTAAATTTTGAGGGGAGGCAATTTCCGTAAGCAGAAGGAAGAGATCCTGTACCCAGCAAAAATTTCAAATGAAATAATTGAGGTCCTGCATCCCGCTAATAAACATGCATGTATGTTTATAGTTTTTATCGCGGTATTTATATATTTCATTTGCTTATTATTTAACGAAATAAACGACAACATTCCCCCGCAGACTAAATGAAATACACTTATGCCTATATTTTAGGTGACAGCATTACTTCTGCATTTTGTCGCCTATATATATCGTGTTTGCGTCCCGTTCACCTATTTTTTATAACAGAAGAGTCCCATAGAGAATGCACATAAAACAATGAACTAAAAGCGACGAATTTTAAATTTTGAAAAAAGAAAAAAATATCAAAATTCTTGTGTATCTCCCGTCCGGAGGACCGAAAAGGGGGATTTCTTTTGTTTCTTTTGGGGTATGTTATGCAGCGAAAGAGGGTTTTAGTAAATTTTGATGGGGGGCAATTTCGTAAAGCAAGAAGGAAGTGATCGGGACCGCAAAAATAATTCAAAATGAATAATTGAGGTCCCGCGTCCGATAATAAACTTACATTGTTTAGTCATTTTTTATCGTTTTTTTAATTATATTTAACTTGTTTAATTCTATAACATTTACGAAATAAACGACAACATACGCATGACATAAATGAAATCAACCTATAGGCCTACATTTTATGCCAGAATTTATTTTTAAATTAAACATGTCTGCATGTTTCGCCTAGCCTATATATAATAGTCCATAGAGAATGCCCAAAGCAATGCAACATGACTCGAAACACCATACTGCGACTGGAAATCAGATTTATGTAAGTGGAAACATATTTTAAGTAAGTGATTTTACGTTGTCCACTACTCTTAACTTGTACCCCGCTGCGGCAAATGACATCATTGCCATAAATAAAATTACAGAGCAAGCTAGGGGGTCAATTTGACGTATACTAGCGAGACCGCAAACACGATATTGCCCCTGAGCTCTTGTCTATGACTTTCGTTTTAGACCCCTTCAACCAAGATGGCCTAATAATGAACCCTTGTAAGTACTATCAAGAGCAAACTTCTAAAAATTGACTTACGAATGTTATATAACACATAATAAATTTGAATGAAAATACAATGAAACCGTAAGAACTGACTCTTAAATAGTGTATATTTTCATACAGCCATGTGATCCATGTTATAATATTGTAATCAAAACATAACTAAACATCTGTATCCTTTTCTCAACTAACACAAGGAACTCATTATTTTTGCTTTGGTAACATTCAAATCGAAAGATGCGGATAATTATGGCCTTGTAATCACTATCCATAAGCCTAAACTGTGATTTTTCATATGTTTGCATGATAGTAATTCTCATAAAACTATAATGAAGCAACTCTATTATCCCTTAATCCCCAAATGCATTTTTTCCCACTTTGCAAAATCAGGAGCAAACCTTTGCCTTGGGTTAGTGGAAATTTGCTCCTAGATCTAACAACAAATTGCGATACCATCCCTTCTTGCAGGATCGTCATGTTGGTATCATTTTCGCCTCTAGGGCATAACATGTATATATAATTTTTGTTATTATAAATGTTTAACATGCTTCAATCCAAATTTGACAAAATGGCGACTGCGTACAAGCATAATCAAGAATACCAATACAATGTGTTATACGCAGGAAATTTTAATGAAAAGATAAATGAGCAACTAACATGCTTTTACAAAAGTTGTAAACATGTAAAAATACACCATTTCATTTTTTAACATCCTTCAAAACCCAATGTGGCAATTTTTTCACATATACCTAATATATGTTGTACACATTAGTATAGAAGCACTATATACATATGTTTGGACACATAACCCCAATTCATTAAGTTTTAATAGCCTGCCTTCATTCCAAGATTGGTCTCTTATATGGCATTGTCACTACCAATAGCAACACTTGATTTTTTTCTTACATACTATAACTTGAAGCAACTAATAAACTTTTGGACACAAAAAAAATCATTCTATCATTTAAGTTTTGTGGACATCAATAAACCAAAACTGACGATATTTCACATATATCCTACACATATATCGCATATTTTTTAGACTTAGTTGGCTTAGGAAATTTGAATACATATATATTAAAATTAATGAAGCAACAAATACCCCTTTGGTACACAAACTCGTTTTTATCATTTTGTTTTAGAGGCATAGCAGAATATCATGTGTCCTTATTTAGGATTCTTTCATGCCCGACTACATCTAGGTTTTGAGACCTAGGTTTATAGTATGGACCCCTACATCAATGCAAGGTAGTTAGGGCGTCAAATGTGGTTTCACTTTTTCAATAGCCCAATTTAAGTTTACACAGGGGTCAAACTTAATTATCCAATCATTTGAAATGTATTCCATATTGTCCTTCTAGTCACAAGGAGGTAGCTGGTTTTTTTTTCACAGTTTTAGCTGTTAATAGCGTTTTCGGCGGCCAATTGCCGCCATCTTGGATTTGAAGTGTTTTTTTTTTTTTTTGTTAACAAAAAAAGGCATAGGTGGGTGTTCCTCATACCACAAGATATACATACACCCATGACTCTGAATCCTAATTTGCTCATCTTGATTAGTGTTGATTTAACGTTTATATTCAAACATAGCTTTTCTGTCGGCCATTTTGGACGCCACTTGGATACCAGGTACACGGTAAGTTTTTATTGTTTAATGTGACGCTAATTGAATTTACTGTTTCTGAACTCGGTTGGTATTGAAAATGTGGGTATTGGCGTCAATTTGGACCTCATATTGCGTTTAGAATACTCAATTAATAATGTAATTTGTGTATTATGCGGCCATCTTGAATTTGACACCCTAAAAACCGTTTTTCAAAAAATTCCAAGATATTTTTTTTTCCAACAAGTTACACCAAAGACAAAAATGTGGAATTTTGCTTTTAACAGAAAAAAAACACGACGGCTGTGTTTGTGACATACCAGCCTACCCTAGATGGGTGAGAAATGAACTTTGATAAATGTCAAAATTGAGTTGTGTCTTTTGGTACGCTTTTTCCCCTATGAATTTTTCGCCCTCCCTATGATTTTACCCTGATACTGGCCACTGATTTTCTGTTGAACCCCCCAGCCGTCCCCTATATGATATGACACATAATATCTGCAGTAGGCCAACAACACACCTATTGTTCCTCATGCCTTAATGTTTTTATTCTATTCTATAAGTATTAATTTGCTTCTATAAATATATTAACTTGCGTTTGCAATATCTCTTGTCAATTATACGTGATATACGAACTTTTTCTTTTGATGCAGACACCGGTGGAAATGTTGCAGCGATTGTTGCATTGGCTGATGGGTAATTCCCGCTGGACTCAAGTTAAACTGCCCTCGCCCATTATCTTAGGGCACTTTTCTGTATCATGTGTACCTGTGGATAGGTAAGTATTTGATAATTGCATTTTTTTTGAGAAATCGATCACAATATGTGCTAAAGTTAGGCAAAAAGGCGGGAAATGACGTTTCTTTAGCCAAATAAAAAAAACATATTTGTCTCAGAAGAAATGTGAAAAAGACAATTGAAATGCCCCTTTTTAGTTGAAAAAATGCTAATGCAAATTGCGAGTTTTATTTTTTATTGGTCATTTTTGACCCACTTTCTTTTTTGAATTCTCCTTTTGTGCTGAAAATTGGAAAAGAATAGTGAGCAAGTGATATAAAACTAAAAAATAATGCACTAAAAATCCTATTTTTAAAAGCCATGCGTGCAATCTTCTGAACACACTTGTTTAACTAAATATGAAGTTAAGGTATTGAAATTATGTGCTCATATAGCAGACTGCTGCCAACAAAGTATAATGTTGGCATTTTCCTGCCATCACCTGGAAGTATAGACTTTTCAAATGAACATGGAAATGTTTTGGAGCAAAATGTACGCAGACGTCCTCATACACTTGTGTACTCTTGCATACATTTCCAAACGCCCTTGCCAGTTACGCACATTACGCAAAGGCAAAATACGCAAGTGCTGCGCCAACAGTTGCGTGCGATGGCATCATTTTGGTACAACTCTTTTTGAAAGGTCTTATAGTGAGTTGTACTAGCCATATTTTTCTTGATGTTGTTATAACAAAACTAGGGCTGCTATTAAAATACTGGTGTATCAAAATAAATTTGATACAGATTTCATAATTACGCCTTGTGTTGTGCTTGTAGTATGCTATTCTTACAGTCATCATTTCGGATACCATTGACCACAATACTCTCATTCACAGACTTCAGATTTACTTTGGCAGTTTCTGGACCACCACTGAATGGTTTAAATCTTACATGTCAGACGCGTCATAAGTCGTGTCAACATTGGATGATAAATTCTCTTGGCGATGTGTCCTTACGGCCTGCCCCAGGGTTCTATTATGGAACCTCTCTCGTTCACCATTTATATTCTCCTGTTTGTAATATCATCCGTAGCACAATCTAGCTCCACATCTATGCGATGACCTCAATTTATACATCCTATAACCCTAGCAAGACCAAACTATCATATCACTGCCATCAAGAAGCTTGAGAATTGTATCATTGATATTCAAAATGGATGAACATCAAATAAAACTGAACAGGATAAAACTGAGTTTAATGGGTTGTTGGCTCACCGCCCAACCTAGATTAAACATAGTTCTGTGAATTAGAGGTCACACATCGTCCTAAATTCAGTCGACCACTGGTGCTAATCTTGGTGTTTCATGGATAGCAATGGCTCCATGACTGGCCAGGTTATGGCTTTATGCGTACTCTAATACCAACTTAAGGATATGCCCCATAAAAAGGTATCTTGATGAATTCCTTCATCATATCGTCCGGGCATTAATCACCTCATGCCTTGACTATGCAACTCGCTGCTTTTTGGTATCACAGACGCTCATATGAAACAACTTCAGCGTATTCAGAATAAGGCTGCACGCCTGGTCTGTGGCGCCAAAAGGCGTGAGCACATAACTCCATACCTGGCCAGGCTTCATTGGCTTCCAGTTGAAAAACGTATCCATTTCAATTACTTGTTTTGCTTTACTCTTTGCATTATGGGTCTCTCCAGAGTAATCTTTACATGATATTGATTTGTATAACATTCAGAAGACTCATCACCATAATCTCCGTTCTTTTTCTGATTGTACTCGGTACATGTGTTCCAAAAACAACAGAGTCATTGGGGACAATCCTTCTCTGTGGCAGGGCCACAGCTTTGGAACACTCTCCCATTTTTTGTAAGAGAAGCACCATCTCTCGTTGTCTTTAAACAGAGGTTAAAAACTTACCTGTTCTCTTAATGGTCATGTTCAGTCACATATCATGCATTGCTTCTGTAGTCTTACTTTCATGCCTTTGTGCATTAGTTTGTATTGCGCCTTGAACTGTGTAAAGCATGTTATAAATATATTATGTATGTATGTATATTGGTGATGTATGTCTATCTAAAGAAAGATCAGAATATCTCTTTCCAATAACACCAATGCCACAGTTGACTGAATACAACGCAATTGTTGTCCACAGTAAATTTGGCTATTGTACAAGTTAGCATGATATTATTAGATTTTGACCACCAATTAAGCTCCCTGGATCATAATGTTTGTCAGATCATTCCAAGTGGAGCTATTCATTATTTTGTGATGATCACAATAGCAGTATCAATTTATTCCATAAAGGATATCAAGGATTAGTCTGGAATGATTGTCACAACTTACCAGGGGCATAAATGGTAGTTAAAATCTCATATAATCTTGCTAACTATTGTCCCAGACAACAATTAATGCTTTGTTATTCAGTCAACTGCAAGGCATATGGACTGTTCCCGGTTAATTCCTTAGAATGGGCACGAACACTCTTATTTTTGCTGATTACCAATAATACAAACGAATGAGCAGTCGGACACGGTTTTTGCACTTACCGAGGTCAATGTTCCATACTAATTAAAATTTGGAATCTATTTTGGAAGCCATTTTGGAAATCTGCAAAAAACACCGTGCCCGATCTTTGTGATGATAAACTTTCTGAACAAACCACATGCCTGACGATGTTCTTGGATATCGGAGGATCATTTTGTAAGCGAGGGTCGCCTGGCAAAATCAACGAGAAAGTGCATTTTTCCGTGCTGTAAGTTTTAGGTGTAATGGGCTTGGGCGTTAAACATCTAAGCTTTCACCAGTGAGCTCGCAGATTCAAGATGGCCGTCTGACCTCTAGCCTTTTATTACTCTATCTCTATGGTCAACTGTGACATTGGGTAGGATGTTATTGGAAAGAGGACATTCTGACCTTTTCCTCTAGCCTTTTATTACTCTATCTCTATGGTCAACTGTGACATTGGGTATACATATATGATCAGGATGTTATTGGAAAAAGGACATTCTGACCTTTCTTTAAAAGAATTATACAGTGCTTGATTAGGAAATCTGTAGTTTTCCAATTTAAATTTTGGTTTCCTTTATTTCGATACACCCTGTACCATCACATACGCATTTCTTTTTTATTTTTATACAGGTTACCTGACTGTGATTGGTCCATTTCTGAGCATGCTCATTTGGTGCATGGCGTTGTCAGGGTGCCTGGGTCTGTCGGTCTTATTGGCTGTGGCATCCGATATGCTGTCCATACTCACATTCCATATCTACTGCTTCTATGTCTATGCAGCAAAGTATGTATACATAAAGGGGCCATGGTCCGATCACTATATATAGCCTCGTCCCAAGAACCCCAGATTTTACCGGAAGTTGTCAAAATTTGGTATCTATCTGAAAAAAGCTATTTTTTTCTCATTTACTCCATGAATTCTTAGGGCTAAAGGCTGTTTAGGTTGAATGTTTTGAGTGAAAATGTACCCCATTTGGTCGACCAATATTCATCTGCGTATTTACGCATATAGAGCAGCAAATCAGTGAAGCTGTTAGCAAAATATGCGAATGTAGTGCGAGTGGATTGAAAATGTCCAGTTGCACTCCGCGTACTGCGTAAGGTGCTTTCGAACGTATGTGCATCGTGCAGGACTTGATTTATTTTCTCAGTGGGTAATATCTATGATAGATGACATTTTAAAACTACTCTTTATTACTAATTACGGCAAATTCTTTTGTTTTCTGTCGTGTATGAATTAGATAACTGCACATTTACTTTTGCTCGAAAAATGGGACAAATCAATGCACTTGCGCTGAATTGGGCTACCAGAAATCAATTTGTACCTAAATTCCTGTCCCACATTGCACCGACAAAGTACGAATAGATATGCGTCACTCCATGCACGCTCACGGTTTAGTGCGCCTTCTTTAAACTACGCGCGCATTTTGTGGCATGAATATTACGACGCAATCAAAGAGTGTGTGTTACTGGTAAAAGTAAGGTACAGATTGACTTCTGGCTGGGAAACTCAAATTGATCCTCGTGCTTCAATCTCTTCAAACTCCACCCAGTACCTTATTATCCATTTGATCAATATGCTTTGTAGAATCTACAACATGCAGATGTCTGGTCTGTTATCGTTGTCTCGGTTATTCCGCGGCAAGAAATGGAATGTGCTGCGTCGTCGGGTGGACTCCTGTTCTTATGACATTGACCAGCTCTTCATAGGTACACTGCTATTTACCATGTTGCTATTTCTGCTGCCGACTACTGCTCTGTTTTACAAACAAACACCGTGTTTACTCTGGTAAGTGCAGAATTAAAGGCCGACTCGGAGATTTCCCAATGATGATGCCATCAATTTTTTTGCATAAACATAATGCTTGTCCACATACTAATCACTGTGTGAAATAGTTGAGCTCAAATCGATGTCCTTCATATAGAAAATCACAACTTTGTAATATAATTCCAGATCCAGAATTTTGGTTAGTATCGTATGGTATTGTTAAAGCGGCACTGGCACATTTTCACAAAATATAAAATTTCTTCAATTTGTTCTCAAATGATAGTCTAGGCCATTGGAAGAATAGCGATACATTTTACACATAAAAATAACATACTCAAAAAACAGATAGGGACGTTAATAAGAGGTTAAAGACATCCACGTAATTTGTAGGCTAACATTTTAAGTTTTCCTAACTTTAAAGAGACATGAGGAGATTTCCAGAAAGAAGCGCCCCCAATTTTTCTCGAACCTAGGTTTTTTACATATTTGGAATGCTTAGCAATGTATTAGATCACACCTGAAGTGAATAAGCCGAATACGCCGTCTTTATGTAATAAGATGATGATTTAGTAGTTGCTGTAGTGCACGACAAGAACGAAAGTCAAAGCATGGGTTTCTATGGGGAACGATTACGATATCAGGCAAGTTCAAAACAAGATTTGCAGTTTTCTTTTGCACCTGTTTGTCCAATAATCCTTCCAAACGTTCTCGTTAGGTGGTCTACAACCGATCCAGTGAAATTTGAGAGAAATTCATATCCTAAAAAAATCTCCTCCTGTCACTTTAACCAACAAATGTGTATATCACATGAGTATCATGACTCGTACTCATTGATATTAAAACCACAAAGGTCAAACAGGGTGCATGCCGTGGGAAACATGCATATGGCATGCATTTTCTTGTGTTAAACGCCATTTCCGTTGTTTGCTGAATTAACGTCGCCGGCGACATTAATTATAAAATCATTATGTTTACCCATAAGGACGCTGATTTGGTCTTAATCATTTCAGGTGAGGGCTAATGTATCTAAAAGCTTTGCAACCATGCAAAAATATCAATTTGAACAATCTTGAGGGTGCACTATTTTTCAAATGTGCCAGTGTCTCTGTAACTACACATAAATATTTACTGCATCAAAATAAAAAATGTGACTCACGTCAAACTTTGGAATTGAACATTTTAGGCAAACTATTTTAGTTCCAATTGATTATTTTTAGGTCGTCCGAAGGAAAAGACCTTATGGCTGCATGATCCGTGTGTAGTCGTCCGCGTCTGGTGTGAGCTTTTCTTGTGAACAAATATATGAGAGCTGTACACACACAGGGCATTGAAAACTTGTGGGAAGGGTGCGGGGCTACAGATTCTCGAAACTGATTTGATTTACATCAGTATATACATCTAAGTACCTAATTGCCATAATATGAGGCAATATTTGACCTATTTCCCATGATTTTACATAAACTTTTGTGCAAAAATATTTAGAGATCTGTCGTCACACAGGGCTGAAATTTGGTTTCGAACTGATTCAATTTGGGGTGTGCAGGGGTCTCGGAAGTGTTTTGTGGTCAGAGGTATGGTGTGTGGTCCGGGGTAGGGAGATTATGGGGTTGGGTCGGGTATTGCCATGCACACTTGTGAGGGTTGTGGTGTGTTGATCCAAGTGATATGGGGTGTTGGTCTGGGGATGATGGGGTGTGGTCTGAGGATATGGGGTGTGGTCTGCGGATATGGGGTGGGGCTGGGAAGTATGTGGTGTTGCCCAGGATATGGTGTGGTCTGTGGGTGTGGTCCTGGGTGGGATAGGTACGCCGTGGGGTTCTATATGGGGGGTGTGTGTAGTCTGTGGGTATGGGGTGGGTCCTGGGGTATGGGTGTGTGGTCTGGAGGTTATTGGAGGTGTGGGATGGGGGTTCTATGGTGGGGTATGTGGTGTGCGGTCCGGGTATAGGGTGTGGTCCGAGGGTATGGGGTGTGGTCCGAGGGTGGTTAGGGTGTGGTCGGTTCCGAGGGTAGGTGGTGTGGTCCGGGGTATGGGGTGTGGTGTGGGTGTGGTACGTGGGTATTGGGTGTGTCAGGGGTATGGGGAGGTGATCGGGGCGTGGGGTGTGGTCTGAGGGGAGGGGGTGTGTGGTATGGGGGTATGGGGGTGGGGGTAGGAGGGGTATAGGGGTGTGGTCGGGGGTATGGGGTGTGGTCCAGAGGTATGGGGTGTGGTTGGGGTATTGCATAGGACTGACACTTGTGAGGGTGTGGTGTGTGGTCCAGTGATATGGGGTGTGGTCTGGGGTATGGGGTGTGGTCTTGGAAGTATGGGTGTTGCCCAGGGTATGGGGTGTGGTCTGTGGGTGTTGGGTGTGGTCCTTGGGTATGGGGTGTGGTCGGGGGTATGGGGTGTGGTCTGTGGGTGTTGGGTGTGGTCCTTGGGTATGGGGTGTGGTCCAGGGTATGGGGTGTGGTCGGGGGTATGGGGTGTGGTCTGGGGTATGGGGTGTGGTCCAGGGTATGGGGATGTGGTCCGGGGTATGGGGATGTGGTCTGGGGTATGGGGTGTGGTCCGGGGTATGGGGTGTGGTCCGGGGTATGGGGATGTGGTCCGGGGTATGGGGTGTGGTCGGGGGTATGGGGTGTGGTCCGGGGTATGGGGTGTGGTCCGGGGTATGGGGTGTGGTCTGTGGGTGTTGGGTGTGGTCCTTGGGTATGGGGTGTGGTCTGTGGTCTGGGGTATTGGAGGTGTGGTCTGGGGTATTGGAGGTGTGGTCTGGGGTATGGGGGTGTGTGTAGTCTGTGGGTAGGGGTGTGGTCCGGGGTATGGGGTGTGGTCCGGGGTATGGGGTGTGGTCCGGGGTATGGGGTGTGGTCTGGGGTATGGGGTGTGGTCTGAGGGTATGGGGTGTGGTCGGGGGTATGGGGTGTGGTCGGGGGTATGGGGTGTGGTCCGGGGTATGGGGTGTGGTCCGGGGTATGGGGTGTGGTCGGGGGTATTTTATAGGGCTGACACTTGTGAGGGTGTGGTGTTGGTGTCCAGTAATGGGGTGGTGTGGGGATATGGGGTGTGGTCTGGAAGTATGGGTGTTGCCCAGGGTTATGGGGGTGTGGTCTGTGGTGTTGGGTGTGGTCCGTGGGTGATGGCCCTGGGGGTTATGGGTGTGTGTGGTCTGTGGTCTGGGGGTAGTGGGTGTGGTGTGGTATGGTTGTGTCCAGGTATGGGGGCTGTGGTCAGGGGTATTATGGGGTTGTTGTGGTAGGGGTATGGGGGTGTTGGTCCTAGGGAGTGGTCCAGAGGTATGTGGGTGTGGTCGGGTGTATTGCACAGGGCTGGACAATGTGGCGGTGTGGTGTGTTGTGATCCGGTGATATGGGGTGTGGTTGTGGGATATGGGGGTGTGGGGTCTTGGAAGTATGGGTGTAGCCCAGGGGATGGGTATGAGGGGTGACTGGTCCGTGGGTATGTTCGGGGGTATGGGGTGTGTGGTCCGGAGGTAGGGAGGGTTATGTGGGGTAGGGCGCGTGTGGGTTGCGGGTATGGAAATGTGGTGCGGGGTATGGTCAGAGTATTTCAATAAGGGCTGACACAGTGGCGGTGCACGGGGGGGGGGGGGGGCATTTTCCCCCTAATTTTGTTTTCTTACCCCCCAGTTTTTGACCCCCTGGCCGTTAAGGAAAATGAGGGATTTTGGCCAAAATCAGCGATTTGGGGCGAAAAAATCACCAATTTTGCCAAAATCAGCAATTTGGGACCAAAATTGGTTTAAAATCTCCAATTTTGATAGTTTGCCCCCCCCCCCCCAGAATTTCATTTTGACCCAAAAATTCACTTTTCCCCCCCCCCATTTGCCCCCCCCCAAAAAAGAGAGGTGGTGCCGCCACTGGCTGACACTTGTGAGAGTGTGGTGTGTGTGGTTCAGTGATTATGGGGTGTGGTCTTCTATGGTTCGAGAACCCAGTATGATATATCGGACGACACCCTATTGGGACCGCTGTCCCTATTTTTAATTCTACACACCAAAAAAAATCATTATTTTCACAATCTGTGAGTAGCCTTTAAGAGTTTATGGATGACCTTGTATTCGGCCTTTCTAATCTAAAGCCATTTTATATAGACACATGCATTGTGGACGGTTTATATAGAGTAAAAAATGGTTAATATTAGTAATATGGTCAAATGGAATAAAACGTGATATTAAGTTTTGTTATAACATAAATCATACAATAGTTAATGTTTAATTAATTAATTTTGTAGTATTTTGATATTATTTTGCCCCACAGTTACGGATTGTGGTACTTATCATCCAGAGCCTGCTTTATAAGCTGGACATCATGCTGAACACACTCCCCGTTTTCTCCTTGTCCTATGGGCTATCAAATCCGATACCAACAGATGGAGTGGAATTCCATGTGAAGACTCAGTAAATGGAAAACCATAGCTCATAATGAAGGTAGTGATACGGCAACAAAGGCCTGGAAACATAAATTTCTGTCTACGGTCTTTTTAATGGGGTGTTCAAAACCCCAATGGTTGGTGCAGTGTAATTTATGGTCGAATAATATGTCCAAGATCAGAAAACTTTTCAAATTGGGCGAGGTTGGCAGTCGAGCCTATTATTTGAAAGAGTTTTTTCGGTCTGAGGATACACTGCAAACCATTCAGGTTTAAAAATTTGTGTTATAATTACCGTACTGACCCGGTATATCCCCATGCTCAAGTAAAGTTTTGGGAAAATTTCAGAAAATTCTAAAGATCTGTTCTGGTCAGGTCAGGTTTCTTTTGAGGGCCTGCTACTTGTATCCTAGTAACCAGTACCACCTGTCCCGGACCGGGTTGTCGGCGGCTAACCGCACCCCCATGGGGTTTCTACAGAAAGTCCGATGAGGAGTGTAGCTGGTTCCCCTGGTAGAACTACAAAGAAGGGCATCGGGCTTAGAGAGCTACTGTCGGCCTCCGCACCTGACAGTCAAGAAGGGCTCCGGTCAATTATCTCTTGCTCCAATAAATCCTCACACGGCGGTACTGCTGTGTAAGTGCGAGGTGAATCTGCCACCCCCGTTAGCAGTGACAAAATCGGATTTCAAACTTGTCGTATTGTACTTACGAACTGTTTATTATCCCCTGCTAAAAAAAATTTGCCTGTCACACTGTACTGTAAATTTTGCAACCTATTTTCTTCTTTCAAACAACAAACCTTTAAGCCTTGTATTTTACCAATACCAATTCCATGTTTAATTTTTATTCCATCTCAAGAATGTTCTATGACATCTTGCACCTATAAGTTTGTGAAAAAATACATTTTACGAGTGGAATATGGCAAAGTGTCAATTTCAGTCAGAAGACCTCTTTTGGTTCAACAATTCTCAGGCTTTTCTCCTTCACTCAGATGTGATTCTGCAAGATTTTTCCCTCTTCCATATTTCAGTATAAAAAAAATAACCATCGAAGCCCGGGCCCTTCGGGCCCCAGTCCCATGACCCGGGATAGCACGCTACGTAAGGCGGTGTCGCTGGCCCGGCCAGCAATTTCGTGCCCATATGAGTCTTGGTTTGATGATGTCATCGCTACTTTCTGGACTTATGCCCATGATATACTACCAGTCGCAAGGAGCGTAGCGACTTTTTTATGACATCACTTCCGTCGCTTATTGGAAAATCGATAAGTCGCTAGCATACCCAAGCGACTTGACGCAAGCCCACGCAAGCCAGTTGACTTGAATTCAACTCAATCGCTCCGACGCTCCAAGCGACATTGACGCTGGAAGCGATTGACAAAACGCTACAAGCGTTTTTCCACTAGCGATTTTACAGTCGCACGCTGCGACAGCAAGTATATCATGGACATTAGTGCATTTTTCTCAATTAACACAGTGAGCTTTTGTGAGATTTAGTTGTGTTAGGGTTAGGGCAGGAAGACACATAGGATCACTTTGTCCACTATAGTTGTTGTTGTTGTTGATGTCTGTTGTTGTGAAAAAGGGTTAACTTTTGCCTGTAATATCCACATACTTTGATGGATTTAAACCAAACTTGGATCACAGGTACAACATGGCATCCCCCATTTGTTGATGAGGTCAAAGGTCAAATAGCAAAGTCAAAGGTCATGTGAGGTCAAGCTATAAAATAGGCTGTAAATGTAAAATTGTCCTCATTTAAAAATTTGAAGTTCAGTTGGAACCAAACTTGGTTTATGGAGTTTATATGCAAACCGTCATTTGTTTATGAGGTCAAATGTCACATATCAAGGTCAAAGGTCATGTGAGACCTATCATTCACAAACCGCGATGGCATGCGACACAAGCGGTCTGAGGACCGATGTATTTTTACTTACCTGATGGGCCTGTTTCATTTCATTCAAAATAATAAGCTCCTTTCCAATAAATGTACAAGTTAAAGGTGTATTTCATGATCATGGCACCTCATTTTTATGGTTCATTAGATATGTACAAGAAAAGGTTATTTCCCAAATTTCAGTTGATTCTGATGGTGCATATATTGATGTTATGAGCAAATGCTTGTATCGCGGTGCAACATTGGCCAATGAGTTGTAATTTCTGTCCGTTTACGGACAGAAAATAGAAAATACAAATTAACAAATTTCTTCCAAAGTAGATCAAATTTGCATGTAAGATAAGGCACACATACTATCAGAGCTCGCGATAGCTTGTTTAGCATAGCAGTTTGCTACACATTTTCTTAAGGCAATGGTTCATATGATATAAAAATCCCAACTTTTTTAGGTGAGTCGGGAGACTCAGGCTGTGGATCATCAAATGCCCCTTTAAAATTCTTATGTTTAAAGGAACCAAACAATATTTGTGCTGGGACAGAGCTATTTCACAATTATTTTGAATAAAAATGTTTGCTTTCCCCTTCATGTTTGATCCAAAAATGTGTGTGCTCCCTGAAGTTTATTTTAAAATTTTGTGTTCCCCAAATTAAAAAAATTAGGCCTGTATTCTCAAACATGTTTTAACACTTATCACTGGTTAAATCGCTTTAAACGCCTGCTCAAATAAATGCATTCTCAAAGCATGGTCTAATTTAAGTGCTTGTTTAAATTTTAGCCGACATTTTTAAACATTCGAAAACATTGGTTAACTTAGAGAAAAAGGTATGATTTTGGGACCGTACTCTCTTTACGACGAATTTGAACCCAAGGCGATACCATTTTTTAAGTGGAAGAACGAAGGCCGAAGGCCGAGTTCTTCCACGCAAAAATATGGTGTCGCCGGGATTCAATTCGTCGAAGAGAGTACCGGTTCCCAAAATCATACCTTTATTCTCATTCTTAACATCATTATCATTTAATGTCACTTTTAAACCCAATTTCGCGATGCTTGAAATGTCTAAATACAACAAAAAGGTACGGCCACACCCTTGACAACAATCGACAACCCGTTGAACGCAAAATCAATACGCACGAGAACCACGTTTGCAGGCGCGCGGCGACGATCAAACGCAGTATGACGCGAGCGCTTCCCCTAAAAATAACATCAATACGCAGCGCGTACTACCTGGGGTCAATTAACGAATTGAACCCGGCATCAGCCAATGAAATTACTTACATTTTCACAGCCGTTTAAGAATTAGTCTTAGACTTGGTCCGGGTGGTATTTAGTTAGTTATGGCGTTGTTTAACTCACGCTTTCATTAAGTGCCTGATAGTTTTGGCTATGATGTGATACACCGTGGTTAGACAAGTTTTGTCTTCTATTTCTCTTTTTTCGGAGTCCTTCAGTTGATTTTTTTCTCATCCATTTTTCCTTTGGCGGTCTATTTTTTTGCTTGTGTAATCTGCTATCAGAAGGCCTACATATATAGATAGTTTAACTGATAGCAGTGCAATGCAGTGATATACAACAGTTTTAAATAGGCCACATGCTTTTTTTTTCTTCTCCTTCAGGGAACACATTCTAACGTTCCTTGCATTCACGCGACATTTTTTTGAAATTTACCTGTGGACTTCCTGCGTAGCATTTTAAAACTACAGAGAATGCATATCTGACATATAATTTTGTGTGCCACATCAACAATATTTATAGGGCGAAGGTGGTCACGGTTCGGGTGGATATTATTATATTACGGCGTTTTATTAAATATCGTGGTAGCTAACGACTTTTTTTAAACTATTTAACCTGCGGTTTTTTAAACCGCCGCGCTTAGCTAACCCAGTTTAGGCCTAACCACATTTTATTTTAACATCGTTGAGTGCGGAATCTAGTGGTTCGCTTGTTCTGAAAAAAAGTGTTCACCCCTAATTTTTTGTGTCGCCTGTCTTAAGGCAGGAATACACATAGGGATCACTTTGTCTACTGTTATGTTGTTGTTGTTGCAATGATACTGTTGTTGTGAAAAAGGGTTTACTATTTGCTATAAATCGCACATATTGATGGATTTAAACCAAACGAGTCATAGGTGCAACATTAGAGCCCTCATTTCTGATGAGGTCCAAAGGTCATGTGAGGAGGTTTTTCAAGTTGTAAAGTTGAAGTTCAATTTACCCAAGTTGAACTGAGTCATGGTGACAACATTGGATCTCTCATTTGTTGATGCAGTCAATATCATTATGAGGCCGATCATTACAAACCGCGACGGCAGGCGTGATGTCCGAGGACCAAGTATTTGTTCATAACATGACATAAATATTGATCACTTCCTTATCCACTTTCATTCCTGAAGGTGCAGCTGATGTCATTGACTAGAGTGATGCAGATTGGTCGTGAAGCTTTTGGTGAAAAATTATGGAAAAATCTGGACAACACCAAGACATATTGGATCTTGGGAAGAGTTTAATTCGTGGCTATCTATCTAACTGGGGAGCAGAGAAAAAGCCTCAAAGGAGTTATTGAACAAAATTTTCATTGTAATGACATAAGCATAGAGTATTATTACAAGTTAAATCATTTTGTGACGTCGTGACCTACTGATTCCGTAGACTTACCAAATGAGTTCAGATCACATGCACTTTATTCCATTAAAGGCTTGCTAATTAATAATCCAGGGTAGATTAACAAATAATGGACGTTACACTACCATTTTACTGTGTGTCTAGACTTACCCCAGTCTACGGCTTCTGGCTCTGGGGTTTAGTTTTAGAGCGCGTCACTTGGTTGAAAGATAAGGCAACACTAAAACTTGAGGACCTTTTCAGCTTAATTAACACCCCCAGTGGGACAGTCCTGCCAACCAACTTGTCAACAGGACGCGAATTACACAGGGCTCCTGGAATTAACACTAGGTAGGAGTAGCCCGCCGAGAGTTGTACGAATCTGTAGGGGAGGAGAAACTGTCTCCAGCAAGTACGTCACACAGTAACGTGAACGCATTTACCTTGCGCCACATCCGGTAATTTTGAATGTAATCGGGGACCATGGATACGAACACAAGACGGGTGGTATCAATGGCAGGCGACTTATAGGTCTCATTTATAGATTACGCAACCGCAACTAATTGAATAGCTCCTTAAATAAGTTTTGACAGTGCATGAATTATGCAGAAATACAGTTTTCACTTTCGTGCTTGGGATATCATCTATGTGTTAACATACATTGTTTCTAGAGCACCGAGTGCCAAGTATGGAAAAAAACAATAAACAATAAAATAAAAAAAGACGGGGAAAGAGAGCTAGAATCAGAAATTTGTCCTTTCTGCATTTCTTCCTCGGTTTTTTTGTTTGTTTGTTGGTTGGTTGTAGTATTTTCACTTATTGAGGATTGGCTGATATTCTGAAAATAAATAGTACAGCGTGCTGCGCCCGGTAAAAGCCGTCGCGCGGGGGGAATTCCCCCCTCCCCCTCATGCTAAATATAGACCAATTAGCCCCCCCCGGGCCTCCCACCTTGGAAGCGACGCGTATGTAAGGCTGTTTTTAGACCCCCCCCTTTTTCAGCATCCGTTGTCACCCAAACATCCCATAGTTTTTTTTTTTTAATTTTCACAAATGACCCCTCATTTTGGGAAGATTTTACCACGTCACCCAAGACCCTCTTTTGGGGAAAAATAAAATCTCACCCAAGACCCTGGTTGGTGAAATTGTGCATATTTGTCACCTAGAAAACCCCTATTTTTGGGGTAATTGGCTTGTCTCTCCCCAAATGCCCCTATTTTTTCAGTCCTCTGTCACCGAATGCCATTGGGTTTGGAAGCACGAGCCTAACACCCTATCAATTCATATGTGAGTGCCCCCCCCCAACCCGGTCTCAGCCCTATGTCCAAAGTATAAGAATTTCCGGATATTTGATTGATCATACTAATTAATACATAACACGACTAGCACTATTAATATTTGATTAGAGTTTCAATAATGCATCATCATGAAGTCAAATAAAACATTAAACCGAGAAATCTTGACTTGGGAGGCCAAACACCTGCCTGAGCCAAACCACAATGTGTGCGTGCGACAACCCCCAGGTGGTCGTCAACAGACGCTCAGTCCCCATGGCCCGTTTAAATCCTGCGCAAAAAATAAGCCGTCGTACTGATTGGTCTGGCTAAGTGTCTCTTACGCACATACGCCACGTCGAGAGCGGCGTTTGTAAAACACGGAATCGCCTAAATCGCTTACTTCGCTTAATTCTCCCTACCCTCCATTTATGGAATTGATTCACTGGCGCGAAAACAGGACTCCCTAGGTAAGTAAAAATAATCCTCCTATACACGCAGGATCACTGGTGTGGTGCTGAATATGAAAACTGCACACATTTACACATGGCGGAATTGCGTATTTTTCTTATTGATAAAAAGTAAATTAGTAATTCTACTAAAATCAACAAAAGATAAAAGATAGGCAGTGAGCTCAGACCCATTTAATGAAACCGAGAATCTAATTAGTCTTATGACTGTGTCTGATCACTCAGTCTCAGCTCGGTCTTTTCCAATTTCACCTCAGTTGCAAAATTGTTGGCCACCTGTGACGTCATTTGACCCCCTAACTCAATGACGGAATAAGTTGTTAACGGACTAGCCGGAATAAAGCCCGGTAGCCTATACGGATGTGAATGGTCATGATGGTATGTTGGTTTATACTGTCGAACTATGACATCACTGGTGGTGGCGAAACAAGACATTGTCAATTATTATGCTTTGTATGCATGTGTGTATTTTGTCTTGCCTTTTCACCTGGCATCTTGACATGAGGACGGTATGTCTCGACCCCTCATCTGCCTCAATTGACTGCCAATTACCTGCGGTAATAGGCTCACACCGCCCATTCATCCGCCATTCATAAAACTTGTCTGTGCTAGAGACTAATCAAGCTAATAAATGAGATGACTCCGTGCAGGCTGGGACCGAGCCTAATGATTGAGATTTCTGCTACAAGTGAAAGTTAAGAGAATTCGTTGTTTGATCAATAGTTACGACATTTTTGCTCTGCGTAAGTTCACCAAATTCAACCAGAATTTTTGGGACAAACACACCAAAATTTTGAATTTCAAAGATATTTGTTTTTAGTTAATTGTTGGTTCTACAAGATTCAACTAAATATTCTGTGATAAATACATCAACACGGGGAAAAATTAGAGAAGTAGGCAATTTAGAGCGTCCGTGTTTTACAACGCCGCGTCGAGAGACAGTGCAAGTATACCAGAACCATGTGTTTTGACTAATGTTTGTGGCGGAGTGCTTCCCACGACCTCGGGGGAGATTGGAGACGTTTTCCCTACAGATTCAGAGGGTCCACGGATATGGGATGAAGAGTCTAGTGCAATTTCAGTCGCTTAGCGTTTTCATCACCGTGGACCCGAGGGAGGGTCTACTGTGTGTCAGGATATTTTACAGTTATTAATTTTTTCACAATTTTAAAATTTGGGCAGTTTATTTATGCACTTGTTAATTTCAATCCCGGCCCTGGGGGTCCCGGGACTAGCAGGGACTTAGCCGGGAATGTACATTTTGCTGTCGTGACACCCCCGTCTTTGTCCCCGCTAAAGTAGCACGAACTCCCGGGTAGCCGGGCTTACATTTTTTGTACATCCCCCACTATGTCCCAGCCCCTACTAGCCGGGCTTCGGTGTGACAATCCCCGTATATTCTCGGCCAATGGGGCGGGGACTGCTTTAAAACTCTGTAAAATCCCAGCTCGGTCTCGGCTATGCGACAACAGGTCTAGCTATATAAAATCATACTACATTTTGGATGCGCGAGGCAAGTGTCAGAAACCAAGCCAAAATTTCACCACATCGGAAGTTATGTTTGAGAAACAAACCTCGTTTAGTTGGTTTGTTAAAAAAAATCCACATTATCCATGGCGATATCCGACCACTAAATGATATAATCTGGACAAGTTATATTTCTAGGGGCCTGGAAAAAAGGGAAAGTTTATTATTTTCATTAAAAGTTGTAATACTACTGGTACCAAATTATGAGAAAAACAGTAGTTTGGGTAAATTTTTCAATTAAAAGACATGTTAGTAAATATTTGATTTGAAAAAATTGTGTTTCGCTTGAACAAAAACGTTAACCATTCCAAGATCTTATTGCCCAAGCCAACCAAACCCACTATCAATATTAAATGGTTACAATTTTACTTAAATCTTTCTTCAAAAAAAGGAAATTTATGTGCAATTAAAATAGATATACTTTTTAGATTTATTGACCAATCTTCAATTTCCCCCTGTTCTCTAAATGTTAGACCTCAGGGCCGGGGACCTCAGCTCGGCGCACCTTGCGGGAAATTGAGCTGACATTACGCAGGAGCCTGGACGGCGCGGCAGTTCAAAAAACTTGCAATGATCCCGATAAAATGGAAAATTTGAATGGGAATAACACTGCCAAAAACAAGTTTGGAAATCGCGATTATATTTTGATTTATATCGGAACATGCGGCAGTTCCAGAAGTATTTTGAGCTAACAGAATGTATTTCATGAGCATTTATTTGTTTCCATAGCGATTCAATATTTTCATTTTCATATTTAAATGCCCGCGTTTTATGCAATATGAAATGACAATATTCCTGGCATTTAGCAAGAAATATCAAATAGCTTTCACTACCTACGGTGATTTTACAAACTTTGATATTAATTTTTTAAACATTTTCGTGTTGATTTTGATGTTTTTCTGGCGATTTTACGTTGAAAATATCGATCCTCGGATTAGTTGATATCTCGACCGTGCGACGACGTGCGTGTGTGCTACTTGTATAGCTTGCCTTTCACGACATGGAAGAGATCGAACTGCAATGGTAGCTATATAAAATGGTGATATGTTTGACGGCGATACTGCGCACTGAATAGCTGGTTGTATATGGTGTTGTGACACATGCGTTAAAGTCCTTGTTAGTCCCGGCGGAGCTGGGAAAAATTTTTTGGGTACTCCGGCTAAAGTCCCAGCTATCATCAATGATTGTCCCGGCAGGGTGGGGACAAGCTAACGTACATTCCCGGCCAAGTCCCGGCTAACATCCCGGCTATGTCCCGGGACCCCCAGGGCCGGGATTGAACTTGACAAGTGCATTAAAGACACAGTGATTCATCTGAAAAAATCAAAAACATTTGAAATTTGCAGGAATAGCTTAAAAGTAAAGGATATGTCTGTAGAATACTCATAAGTTACTTTTTGCAACTGAAGAATTGACAGAAAGGAAGAAAACGGCAGTGTTCAAAGATACGACTCTCCATTCAGTTATGTGTTGTAGTAAGTGTCCGTACGGATATCGCAAGCCATAAAGGCCATAACGTATTGCTGCAACGCGTTGCGACGTCGGCCAATCAAAATCATGAATTTCTGTGACGTATTTAAAAAAATAGACCCACAACGCGTTGCTAGATACTTTGCAACGCGTTGCAAACCTTCACAATGCGTTGCGAGCTTCACAACGCGTTTGCTAATAAGTTCCACAACAGGGGTAGAATTTCGGCGCGAGTCGACTCACGCAAGAGACTCGCGCAAGATGGATTACACCGCGAGTCCCGTGGACTCGGTAGAAACATCACATGCATGATAAACAAACTCAAATCACTCGGTGAGGAGGTCCATGGATCGTGCAAAAATATATTGCGAGAGTCCACTTGGACTCCTCCTCGCGCGGCTCTTTATTTAAACGGAATTCTAATCTACCCCTGCATCAAAGCATCAGGGGTCCACTAATGTGAGAAAGTCACAACAACGCGTTGCGACATTTCGTCAACGCGGTTGCGACATTTCCTTCACAAGCAACGCGTTGCAAACATTTCAGCCAACGCGTTGCGGCGTCGGCCAATCAAAATCATGAATTTCTGTGACGTATTTCAAAAATATAAATCTCACAACGCGTTGCGACCTTCACAACACGTTGCAAACCTCACAACGCGTTGCGGCAATACGTTATGACCCTTATTACCTTCACAACGCGTTGTGAAGTTTACAACGTGTTGTGAAGCTCGCAACGCGTTGTGAAGGCTTGCAACGCGTTGTGAGGGTCATAACGTATTGCCGCAATGCGTTGTGGATCTATTTTTTGAAATACGTCACAGTAGTGCATGATTTTGATTGGCCGACGCCGCAACGCGTTGCCAAAATGTCGCAACGCGTTGCTACTTTCTCACAACGCGTTCCGGCAATACGTTATGACCCTTATGGCTTGTGAACCTTCGCAATGCGTTGTGAAGGACGCAACGCATTGTGAAGGATACAACGCGTTGTGAAGGTCGCAACGCGTTGTGAAGGCTTGCAACGCGTTGTGAGTTTCCACAACGCGTTGCTAGATACTTCGCAACGCGTTGTCTAATTTTTGAAATACGTCACAGCACAGAAATTCGTCATTCTAATTGGCCGATGCCGCAACGCGTTGCTACTTTCTCGCAACGCGTTGCCGCAATGTCGCAACGCGTTGCGGCAATACGTTATGGCTTTTATGGCTTGCGATATATGGACAGTAATGACTAATATATCCCATTTTGTCCTATTAGGTTGTTTCTGGCCTTATCAATTGCAGGATATGTAAGGGTACCTGTACTTGTTACAGACATATACAGAAATATGATTTTGATGATTTTTTTTTGATTTTCTGATTTAGCAAATCACTGATAGTGCCTTTAATTTGCTCTCAAACAGCTAGAAAATAGACCTTTTGTGTCAGTGGGGTAGTGGAAAGGGCAGAGTGACCTCCCCAGAAAAAAAAAACATTTGAGGGGAAATTGACAATGAAAAGACAGATGCATTTTGCAGTTTCAAGACTGCAATCAGGAAATTATTTGCACAGATCAGGATCTTAATTGCCCCATGGAATGACCAGACTGGTTACACACTTGCTTGAATGAAAAATACTGTTGAAGGCCTTTTTAATTTGTGATTCTGAATTTAAAGGCACTATCAGTGATTTGATTAATCCAAAAATAAAAAAAAATAAAAAATCAGATTTTTGCATGTCTGTAACTGGTATAGCTATCCTAACATACCCTACATGTGATAAGACCAAAAGCAGCCTAATAAGGACAAAATCGGATGTTTTGGTCATTATTCATTCAGAAACTTACTACAACACATTTTTCAATGGTAGATTCGTATCTTTGAATGCTACTGTTATCTTCCATTTATGTCGATTTTTCAGTTGCAAAAAATAACTTATGGGAATTCTATACATTTAATCTTCACTTTTAAGCTAATCCTGCAAATTTTGACTCTCAGTGGATCACTGATAGTGCCTTTAAGGAGATACTGGCACATTTTGAAGAAAAAAATACATCGGTCCTTGGACCGCATGTGTCGCCTGATAGGTCTCATATGACGTTTGACCTTGGCATGTGACCTTTGACCGCATCAACAAATGAGGGATCTAACACCACTGGCAAGTGCCAAATTGTGTAAAACTTTTTTCTATGGAGTGTGAACTGCGCACTATGATGAGATTGCGATTTATTCCGTATTGGAATACGTGTTTACAAAATTTGGCACTCGACGACCCTAATGTTGCACCTATGACTCAAGTTTGGTTCCAATTGAACTTCAACTTTTACATTGACATATTACCACTGACTACATGACTTGGTATGGGACCTTGACACTCTCAGCAAATGGGGATCCCATGTTGCATCTACGACTCAATGTTTGGTTTTTTTAATCCATCAAAGTATGATGCGGCTATTTCCAGGCAAAATGTTAACCCTTTTTTCACTACAGACATCAACAAAAGACATATATAGTGGACAAAGTGCTCCCTATGTGTCTTCCTGCGTACGGCAGGCGACACAAAAATGCACCCTCAAAAAATTTCCGACCCAATTATTTGGAATAGGCTGTAGTGATTTTACTTGTGTTAACCCTGCCCTTGGGTCCAAATCAGCACCTTGTGTGTTGAACAGAGTGATTTTCTAGAGGCACTCAAAACTGACATTTACAGTCAAACCAGTGTAATTGTGTAGAATAATAGAAAACAGCTCCCAACTGGAAAGACCAACTGGGATAAACAGCCGTGTCAAGTTACTCCGCGTTCAGGTTCCATTACGTAATAAACCGCATATAATATCGCCCTTTATTCTGTTAAGACACGTATAATAGACTGAATGTGATGTGACATGAATACCGTTTTAAGCACTATTAGCACATTTTTTTGAAGAGCGCACCCAATTTTTCAAAAAAATTGAGGATTTTTAATGGTTGCATTGGTAACGGACTAGTTAAAACTATCCTGTGCAATCGGTTAATCTTACCATGTCTACTTGGTCGCAAAGAAGGAATTGAACTAGACTTTAATATCGGGAGACCACGATAATTAAGTCAACGGCTGCTGACGAGGAAACGGCAGGGGGGAAATAGCGCCATTACGTATCTACGCTCAGCTATTAGTTGTTTTATGAGTTCAGGGATGTCAAGTTAGAGGTCATTTTCAAGGTGGCCCACTATTTCATCATGGCCGGACATTAAACTTAGCACAGTGGCGGATTTAAGGAACAAAAGGGCCCTGTCAGCAGCTGAAGGTGGACCCCTTTGAAGTTCGAATGACGGAAGTCGCACTTTAGTGGAATGTGGGGTGTCTGAGGGGGCCCATGAGAGCAATATGTTTAGGGGGGGGCCCGTCAGCAGCTGCTGACATGCTAACTCTTAAATCCGCCATAAGCTCTGCCGTTTGTAAGTACAAATCTGGGATCCAATTCTAATTACAAAAATTACTCATGTTATGATAAATACGCATTTATGAGCATTCTCGTCGCAGGTGTTAGTTTTCTAGACAATCACCAGCATAGCTGTGCAAAAATATCAAATTTTAAAAAATTGGGGGTGCTCTTCAAAACCTGTTGATGATACGGTGAAACACAAGCCAAAAGAACGGGTAGAACCAGCATGTTGTAATATGCTTCACACAAAGGAACAGGTTCAAGTGTTGTACTGGTAAATACATTGACATGAACGACCTTGTTTTTGTGATATGGGTATCTACGCGGGTGACAATCGAAAGAAATAATAAGCACTTAAACGAAATATTAAAGAATTTTTCTTGAAGTTTGGCAACGAGAGATCTCACATACCGAGTGTCATAAAATTTGAAAGTAAGGATTTTTGCTTTAATGAAGCGTTCCATCAACAAACTATCCCCATCGAAAGGATTAAGCTGAGAAATGTTTCATTGGTACAAAATTGTAAATATATAGGAGCAATACAAAATTCAGCCGATGTTTTACATTGAAATATAAGCAAATCAAAATCGCCTTTTTATCTCCTTTTAGACATTTCTGTAGCGAAAATACAAGGCAAGAAACTTATTGCATGTCTAATCTAATATGAAAATCTACTAGTTGAGACAAATAATTGGGTGCCTGAAAATCTCTTATTGCACCTTTTAATTCTGATGTTCATAATTAAAAATTGTTCGTTGTTTACTAAAGGGTATCTAATGTTTGCTTACAGTACCGGGGGTACCATATATGTGATGCGATCTGGGAAAACCTGCCACATGGTGGGAAATTTATATTTTGAGTTTTTACTATCACTGGAGAGTTTGAAATATTAAGTTTCCATAAATGTTTATTTCTTTCTTCTTTGATACACACATCAAAGGTTACGCCTTATACAATCTGACAAAAAATAAAGTACAATATAACAGATTTTAAGCTATTTTCTTTATTTTTTCAAAACTGTCCTGTGCGACATGTGGCGGGTTTTCCCAGATCACATCTCATATGAGCTTTATGAGATGTTTACATTTTGAGTAATGAATAGATTTCCTTAGTAGAAAATATTAAACATCACATTTCTCAAAAGCAGTATTACAGCAGAATTAAATTCTTTAATATTTCTTTCAGTACTGAGTTATGTCCTTCTGATTGTCAACCCTCGATATATCATACCCAAAAACAAGAGACGATATCAATAGCTTCCCACAATGCATTGCTTCCAGTGTAGTTTTTTACAGGTACTGATGTGAATCGTTAGAGATGAAACATGGCTAAATTGACAGTATTGATCACAAACTTGCATTTTAAGTGTTTCATCTCTAACGATTCACATGACTACCCATACAACAACCTCCATTGATACAATGATGTGTAACATCCATAACGTTAAATTGAAATTTTATATTCAAGAGGTTGTAGTCAATCAAGTGAACCATTACTGTGTAGTACTTTGTACCGATAGTATTGTGCTGGAACACCATTAATTTAAAACCTAATTTATCCCCAGTCAGGCCCGTATGCAGGGGGGTGCAGTCGCACCTCCCCCCCCCCCCCAAAAAAAAATTCCATTTTTTTTTTTTTTTTTTTTCCCCCCCAAAAAAAAAAAATTCCACAAAAGGGGAAAAAGGTCCACTTTTTGCTTAATTTTTGCATAAAATGATCAAAAATTTTGAGAAATTTTGACAAAAATGTCCGCTTTTTGGTGATAAGATGCTCAAAAAGTCCAAATAAGGACCATTATGGGGGGGGGCTAGGTCCACTTTTAGCAAAAAAGGTCCACTTTTAGCAAAAAAGGTCCACTTTTTCAAAGTCCACACCCCCCCCCAAAAAAAAATAAATCCTGCGTACGGCCCTGCCCCCAGTCTAAATGTAACGTCCATAACAGCTTTCGGGACATTGACAATGTCACTCTTTTGTATAGAAACAAACTTATTACTCATGTCTGTATGGAGTGGACCTATACACACCTCTACATAATATGAACTAGGTAGTTGAACAAGAAACTTCACAGTTTTACTGATGTGTATCAAAAGCAAAAAAATAATGTTATAATGTGTAACGACCGTAAAGCTCATTTCTGATGCCTGTGGCTAATTAATTAAGCTATAAAAAAAGTTGCTGTATTATTCAAGTATTAGAATGTATACTACAAGTACACACACTGGCCAAAAGTATTGCAACATGCAGAAAAAGCAATTTATATTCGGAAATTGATTTAAAATTGTATCAGGAGTTCTTGACTACACATTACGTTATTGTCAAAGTGGGTTTTTCTAACAGATGATGTTTCCCAGAATCAAGTCGTGCGACAAATAGTACATGGGGAAATGTCATGAATTTTTTGGTTTCGGTTTTTTCATATACAATCTTGCAACCAAGGTTTTTCTTAAACATAATTTTATGTAGAATCCGAAAATCATGGGTGTCATTTTTTAAAATGTGTTCTTGGGTGTTTTTTGGTCGGATTTGGGTTTTTTATTATTTTTTATTGATTTTCATATTTTAAAGGCTAAAACCGCACTTTTTTCTGCTGTATCTTTCTTTTATGAACCTTTAAATATTACGTTCTCATAGTATATTAAACTTTTAACATGTAAAAGCTCAATATGGACATGTTTTGGGTAAATTCTAAAATAATTTAGGTGTTTTTCGGGCCGAAAGTTCTTTTTCTGATTATAAGCATTTTATGTACCAAAAAAGCCGCAGTTACACATACAAAAGTTATCATTAATCATAAATAAATGATGTAGTACAACAAAGTGTAATATTTGCATATTTTGGTTGCTTTTAAGAAGACCCCTTTGTTGATTTTTTACATGTAACATTGGATTTGGGTCATTTAGGGAGCTTAATTAATCACATAATGTTTACCTTACAACATTAAGAGACTATGTTTGAAATAATTGTAACATGTTTACATATATAAAGTATTTAAAAATTTAAAAAAAATATTTCTTACAAAAATCAAAGTTTAGTTACTGCAGGGATCTATACAATACCGGTTTACCAAGGTTGGGGATTTACCACGCGCTATTAAAGCAATTTTGCCTCAGCATTCATTTTGTGTCCGCCTGCCTCAGGCAGGATGCACAGAGGAATCACTCTTTGTCCACTTGGTGCGGTTGTTGTCTGTGATTTATCTGTTCAGTCCTTGTCTGTTTATTGTTATGACACTAAGGTTAATATCCGCATTATATACTTCATGGATTTGAACCAAACTGTAGTCTTATGTGTAAGTTGGATTCCCCCATTTTTGCTGAGGTCAAAGTCACCTACCAAACTTCACAGGTCATGTGAGATCAGATGGTAAGATATGTTGAAAATGTAATTGACCTGGATTGAAAAGATGTAAGTTCAATTGGAACCAAACTTATTTTGGATGATTTACATGCAAACCATCATTTGGTGACTAGGTCAAAGGTCACATTTCGGTCAAAGGTCAAATGAGACCTACAAAAAACTATCATTCACGAAACACGACGCGACCTAATGTAGTTTTTGGGGGGGTCAAAAACATTTCATTCATTTTGCTAGCGTTTGTTGGTAAAGTTTCTTCCTTTTTGCATAACATAGCCTTCTAGTTCACTTACATTTAACCTAACACCCCCCCCCCCGGAAGAAAAGAACAGTGACTTTTATCATTTGTGGGTGTTTTGGGTTCTTATTATGTTTTGCTTTGGTACCTTCAACTATGATAAACCGTGGTTTTAATATAGCTTTTGAAATAAACTCCCTTTGAAATACAAAACAGGCTCATGACCAGACAAGAAAAGGTAAGGGGTATGCACCGCCCTTTATAAAACCATAAACCCCTTTTGCACCTACCCTAGAAATAGATATACATATAAAATGCAACTTGGCAGGTGCATGAACTTGATTGAGTTGGTTAATGAAACAGGAACAATTGTTACTCAAGTGGCTGAGTTTGAATGGGGTGACTACATAGATCTACAGTGTGATCAATAAAACACTACATTCAAAATAAAAAATATTAAAATATTATTTTGTGCTCATATGTTTGCTTTGCTTTGGTTACAAAGAGGGATAAACAGGCTTTCAGAAAAACGTTTATTTGGTGTCATTTGAATTTGAGAAAGAAGTTATGCCATTTTGCTGAGAGAGGTAAAAATCCTGTTTGGCCGTTTACAAAGTAACATGGTCTTCAGCAGTGATTTAAGTAAAAACACTTACCCCCAAAGTAATGTTTAAACAAAAAATATATAATATTTTTCATGCTATTGTGTCACTTTAAGATTAATAAAAACAATATCCAGACATTTACAAAAGAAAATGCTGAGTAAACAATTTTCAATTTCCCAAATACGAAAGTCAAGATACGCTGGTGTAAGACCCACAGTTTACTTTGGTTCATCAAGATTTCATGGTTTTACCTCAACGAAACTTGGAGCCAAAGTGAAACATAGAAGTTTTGTATTCGCTTGAAAAAACATTGCGATATTGAATTTTTTAAGTGTTAATTTAATTCCATTCACAGAAAACTTCAAGTTTAGTATTCTCCGCAATTTAAGGACGCTGAGTAATACTGTATTTTGCAAAGCAATTACCTTTAGAGATTAAAAAAAAATCTTATGAGCAGATGGTTCCTTCATGAACTGGAGACAATTGATATTGAGTTGATTTTCCATAACGTGACTCTTATGTATTGAAACATGGTAGCTTTCTTTGATGAAATATTTTACCTTAGTATTATTTACAACCACCCAAAAGAACCGTTTTATTGTATTCAAACTGAAAAATATGTTTGTGTTGTAGAAAGAAATGATACTCATCTGAAATGCCTGTGTGAATTTCCTCTGCTAAATACGTTATGGTATACGTCGGTGTCCGTCTCTCCTAGTGATTGGCTAAAATCGGCCAACAGAATTTTTAAGGTTCTCCCGAAATTGACAGAGTTGCTGACCCAAAGGACTTCCGAAAGACAACCAATAAAAATCTGCTGAGTAGCCTGTTTATCCCTGTAACACAACCAAATCACCACATTCAACAAAAGTTACCTTTAACTTTGAATAAAAAATCTTTCCTGAATGTAGGGTTTTTATTGACCACACTGTAACTTTTGACATGACTCAGTAAAATTGCCCAAACTACAGCGTAATACCCCAATTGAGGCATAATTCAGTTTATAAGACCCTAAGTTGAAGCTGATCCAGATTGTGAGAACCCTTTTCCTTAGTAAACTTTTCATTTTGCCTTGGGTTTCTCCAAATTTTTCATAAAATGTCGGCAACTTTTGACCCAGAAGCGTCAAATTTTGCAACTATTTTAGTTTTCCAATGCTTCACCATTTCTGAAAAATTGAGTTCCCATATTAGTTACAATTAGTTTAATTGGCCAAAGTCATTCCCAAGACCCTCTTTCACACAAAAAAAAAATTCGTACTTTAAAGGTTTAAATAAAGATTCAAGGCTCCATTAAAAAAAAAAAAAATCGATTCATGTAGGTTTTCTTACTGATATTCATATTCTTAATTCTTTCGAGGATTAGCTTCTTGTAGTTCTAGTGGCCCTACAACTAAACCAACTCTGGTGGCCCCAAAATCAACCGTCGATGTGAAGTTTTTTTCAGAAATGATCAACATAACAAACCTAGTAGCTCTGAAACAGCCCGGTTGGATAAGGATCTTCATTTCTTATCCATTTGTGACTTTTATTACTATTTTGTACGGTCCAAATTAAAGGCAAACTACCATTAAACCAATTTAAAAAATAGCCTTGCAAGCCTTTCATTTCGTAAACCCAAAAAACTAGAGAAAGGTTCAATTTTTGGAGCGGAAAAATGTGCAACAATTTTAATAAACAAGCTATATGCTGATTATGTTGACATAACAATTTTAATAAAACATGTTGTATGACTATTATGTGAATTGAAATATTGGATGCCTACAAAAGACCAAACAATCAACAAATTAATTACTTAATTCCATGCAAGCATTAAAATGACACTTTCTTAAATAGGCCCAAACAATGTCTATTGAAGGATCTATGGGAAATGAGGAGGCCCAACCCCAATCTTTTTTTGATATTTCCATTTTTTTTAATTTTTAAGGACAAACTTCTCTAAAGCCGGGCGGACGACTCTCAGGGTTTTGTCGGGCTACCCTTGCTCATGGTTCTGAAAGGGACTCCCACAGGACCAATTCGCATGAATAAAAAGTAGACCTTTAAATATCAACCAATATACCAAGAACAATAACACTTTGTTACTGCAAGCAAACTTGCATGTTTTCGGGTCAAACTTGCTGTACATTGTGAATTTGATACCCCCGCCAGCGTATAGTATTTGCAGCTAGTCCTTCCTTTTTAAGGAACAAGGGGTACTGACCAAAATCCAAAATGCGTAAACTACCTGCAGTTTGGATACTTATGTTCTTAATAATTGTACGTGCTTCAAACTAGTGACTCGATAAGATGAAATACCTGTAACTTTAATAATAGTCAAGTTGCTTTCCATTACAGTTTGCTGTGTATAATAGTGTCCGTTACAAATCAATTTTGTTATCAAAGTACACAGAATAATTGGCGTGTTATGTTCTTGATGCTTAACTTTGCTCTACCAAAACCATGTACATTTGGCTGACAAGGTTAGAACTTCATCGCACACTGCTTGTAAAACAAGGAGTCGGACGAAACTTGCCCCCTTGAATCTGATTCAATTTGACCACACTTGCAAGGGACCAGTCAGTGTAAAACAGCCATTAAACCCGTTTTGGCTTAGAAAAATCAAATAATTGAATTTTAACACTTTGGAAGTACCATAATGAATGTTTTCTAGATAACCCATGTACTTTCTATTAATGTCTGATTCATTCTTCGAGACTTTTTAAAGGTCAGAAAATCACTAGAACCCCTCTTTTTTTACTCTTATAGTGTTTGGAGTGGTGTGAACAGAAGGCAGTGTTGTCTTTCTTTGAAGTCCCCCTCCCGATACTTCTATGCTTTATCCAGTGGGGGTGTTTCGAAGGCAATTGGGCCATGGAGGAACACATATCACCCTGCTTTATATTAACTAAACGACTCTTGATGTAAAATATTTTTATTTATAAGTTATGCTGAACATGTTACAATACTTCAACAAGAACACCCTCGTTATTTATAAGTAACCCTAAGGTGATTAATTCATATACCCAAATGCTCAAATCCATGTTTTATGTACAAAACAACAAAGGGTCTCTTAAAAAATTTGCAAAAACAAATTTTTTATAAATTTTATGCATATATTACACTTTGTTGTACCACATCTTTTATTTGTGCAAAAAAAAAAAAAAAAAAAAACAAATACATATTACTTCTGTGAGTGTAACTGCAGCTTTTTTCAGTACATAAAATGCTATTAATCAGAAAAATAATTTTCCCGCCCAAAAAACACCCAAATTATTTTAGAAGTTGCCCAAAACATGTCTATATTGCACTTGTCATGTTTAAAAAGTTTATTACAACTATGAAACACAATCCTTTAAAGGTTGAGACAAGAACATGCAGCAGAAAAAGTGGGTTTTTAAAGCCTGTAAAATATCACAATCATTAAAATATATAAAACCCAAATCGCCCAAAAACAACCCAAGAACAGCAGTTTAAAAATTTCCCCCCATGATTTTTTGAAATCCATAAACTTTTGATTTGAAAATCTTGGTTGGAAGATTGGTATATGAAATTTTCACAAAAATACATTTCCCCATATACTAAAACAGTTTCATTTGATTTTCATATCCCATAATATGGCGGTTTAACGAAGCTGGCTAATGATAAATTGCCGATTTTACTCCAGAAGAAACAGGCAAATGAACGTCAAAAATGGCTGCCAAATAGAGTCGCCCACATGAACTTAAACGATTGTCAGGTCCACTAAATGTTTAGGCCAAAAATTGGTGTGGTTGTATGCGACCGGACCTGCGATAATTCGAAAAGATGGAGCATGTTCACCACCCAGTTGCCGGGAAATTTAATGGGGCAAGAAAGCAGGTCCATGATACCTGAAAACAACTTTTAAATAAATGGTACTGTGGACATTGTGCGGTTTGTTATGTAATGTGAACGCGGTGTTTACACATGATGTACGTAAACCCATGTGAGTTATCATTAGATTGTCATTTCAGGTGTCTCGAAGTTCTCGAACTATTTCCGAGGACCACTTTCTTCCCATTGACCTTTATTCATTCATAAAAATGTTAGTAAACCCTATGAACCCGTAAAATTCATTAAGCTGCTGTTTTGAAGCCATATCGTCTGTGTCCCTGTGTCTGTATTCCTTCTGGAGTGCAATCGACAAGTTATCGTTTGGCTGTTCCGTTTATCCGCCATATTTAGGGACCGTGACATCAAACCAACGTTTTTTTTACTCTCTTGGATTTTGGGAATAATATCTTTATGAAAAACCCATCTTTGTGACATTGCAAACACATCAAAAATACCAATATTTGAGTGGTCAAGAATTTATGGTAAATTTGAAATCAATTGGGGATTATGAATTTCTTTTCTGAATGTTGCAATACTTTGCCAGTGTGTTTACATGTATAAGAGAAAATCAATTGTTCCGTCAACTGCAAGCAAGTTTGTTTATTAATTGAAAGTTCTAAGTTGGGTGTAAATGTAACGTCCGTAACAGTGGAATTGCCCATATGAACCCTTCCCCCACAAGAACCACAATGCTGCTTTGCAAGGATGTGCGCTAAATTAGCAACATTTATGCAAGGGGGGAAATGTTACAACAGGGAAAATGTAAATCGAGTCAAATTGTGTTTTAATGTTCGTCTCCTTACAAGGATTAGAAAAAGTATATATTTGCCTAAGTTCCGACCTTTAGTTCAAGCGCTATAGCCCCATAATGGTTCAAGGTCATTCTGGGGTAAAATTTACCCAATGCTCAGATTTTTTTGAAACTGGTGATAAGTTGTTTGTATTGTCTCACAGGATCAAAAAATGTATTATTTTACAGTGCGTGACATTTGGTTGGCTAATTACATAGCAAAATGTCGTAAGGGTCTACATAGTCTATGGGGGTCACCAAAACTTTCCCTGGATGTCGCAATGGTGATATCACCAAATCAGTTAAAATACATTTTCTGTTTCAGTATGACACAGGGAATCATTTGACACCACTTCCAACAACATCGGAGCATTTACCCCAGGGTGACCTTGAACCATTACAGGGCTGTACAGCTTTAACTAAAGGTTGGAACCTAGGCAAATATATACTTTTTCTAATCCTTATGAGGAGACGAACGTGTTAGTGTACATTAAAACACAATTTGACTCGATTTTAATTTTTTCCCTGTACTATCATTTCCCCCCTTGAAGAAGGGAGCATGAGTCCGAAAATTTGCACCCCATCATTTTCTGGCAGTTTAGGCCCTATTGAAACCCAAACAGCAACAAAATCGATTTTAGCATGAAAATCCTACGGGAATACACACCAAACCACACTATGAGTTTTTAGAAAATTGATAGTGGCATCCTTTGGAAATCTCAAAGTCAGCCTTTAAAATAAAATTTAAATCATGATCCAAACTACAGAAAAGTGGCGGAATGCTACAATTGCTAGTGAGCATATGGTGCCTTAAGGATAACTTTGCGAAACGAAACTGGCTTACAAGTTCACGTGCACTTTATTTTATCATGTAACTTGATGCAAAACGGAATTCATGTAAACCAATGAGGACAGAGAAAGTTTTGTTTCATTCCGCTTGAATTGAGCCTTCAAAAGCGACGTGCACATTTTCACAAAATATTAAATTTCT
>JAMKCH010005041.1:0-85856 GCA_023653785.1 Ophioderma brevispina
AAAATCAAATATATATGAAGACGTTGACAGACTTTTGATCTGAATCTCGTTTGCTTACATCAAAGGTTATGCATTTGCTTACGGGGTAATTGTAAAATTCTTGTACAGAATCAAAAGCGTTCTTTTGCGCCTCAGTTATCAGTTTTTATGTCACGTGGTTACTATGGGGTGCTTGTACGGAAGGTCAATAGGTTAAAGGTCCAACGTCCGATCACGAATAGCCTCGTCCCCAGGACCGCCCGCTTCCACCAGAAGTGGTGCAATCTTTGCAGAATCGCGTTTTCAGCTCTTATACCCAATCGGATTAAAATATCGACGTAAAACTCTGCAGATGGGGTATGGGGTCAAGGTCGTTCAATCAAGAGAAATTGTTATATATTGAAATCTGTTCATCCCCTTTAACTTGGCCCAGACCTGTTTTTCAAAACAACCCAGGCATGCGAAGAATACAAATGAACCACATGTACAATATATGAAATGGAGTTATAGGGCGCTTTCATGGAAGGATCCTTTTCACGGAAGGTAAATTATGCTGGATAGAATCTTGTTTGTCCAGAGGCTTAGGACCAGGAGACTGAGACTGGCTGGGCACTGCCTTAGAAGTGACAACGAAGCATCGGCCAAAGTTGTGATGTGGCAACCAACTCATGGAATGAAATCCAGGGGTCCCCCGAAAAAGGACTACATCAGGACACAGGGCTTAGTGCTCAAGACTTAAAGACCTGTATGCTAGACAGACCAGTGTGGAAGGCCATCACCAGAGTCTGACCTTTAAAGTCGCCATAAGAGTCAAAGCGCAGGTCACACAAATACTGCATATTTTCTTTTCAGCAACTCAACTGACTTCGAGTGACCGCTATGAAAAAAGTGTAAACTAGATTTGGTCAAGGTACATTTTTGCTGCATTTCGCGTTTTTACCATTATTTGAAATAGGAGTAATCGGATAGATATATGTATAAACTAGCATGCTAAAGTCGGTCATGGTTGATATTAAATGTAAAATTGTAATTTTTCAAACAAATCAAATGATACAGATTTTAGATGCAAAGTCGGGCTAAAAACCTGCCACAAATAATGCTATTGGAAACGGACAGCTCTGATTTTCTCAGTTTTCAAAAGTTACAGCATTTTCTTCCCTAATCCATCAAAATTAAATTACAGGAACATACGAAACGGTTAAGTCCACATAACAATAATAACACAAAAATATAATTCAAATGTTTAGGCCTAATTTCTCTGTGTGATTGCTACGGATTTACTTGTGGAGATAATACACCATTAAAATGGCACTTAAAAATTCACAGTTGTCACCTAAAATTACCCAATTTTGCTTACGGTCACAAAATTTTGACGGGCTGCCGTATGAGAACTGAAAGGAATATGAATTTTCTGTTTGGGCCCTCCCCTTAGTTGCCACAAAAACTATCCCTGAGCAAAATCCAAAATGTATGGTGACCCCCCTCCAGTTTTGGCATGGAAAACCTTAATGAATTCATTCATAATTGCTGAATCGGTTTTTGACAATTATCTAAAAAATCATGAACATTTAGATATAAATATATATTACTAGCTCCCATAATGTGGCCATTGCGCACATTTTGAGTGGTTTCACAACCTCCTAGGTCCAACGGTTCTGTAGATACCTCGCTCAAAAAGGGGCGTGACCCCAAAAAGGGGCGTGGCCATTTCAGCTATTTCGGCGTCAGTGGGAATTATGTTACCAACCAAATATTGTTCCTGGCCCTTCAATTAGTGGATTCCTGAAGATTTTAGCTCTGGACATAAAATGCATACAAAACCGCCATGAGCTACTAGAGTATATTTTGACGCCCCAAAAGAGTATGAACACTTCCTAACTACTTTAGGAGGAAAATAGTTGCAGGGTTTCAGGTGTTTTCGCGATCTCATCTTCCATCACTAGGTCAGTGTAAATTGAGCATTGCTTATAGATATGACCCATCAAATATTACAAGCTATTGCAACAAAATCCTACATTAAAGAGACACTGGAAAAAATGGAAAAATAGTGCGCCCTCTAGATTTTTCAAAATTGATATTTTTTGCATGGTTATAAAGCTTTTATATTTTAGCCATCACCTGGAATTATTTAGCCCAAATCAGCGCGCTTATGGGTAAACAAAACGATTTTATAATAAATGTCGCCGGCGATATTAATTCAGCAGACGACGCGGAAATGGCGTGTAACACAAGAAAACACACACCAGAACTGATGCTCACGGCATTGTTTGACCGGTCTGTGGACCGTTGATTGAGGTTTTAATATCGATGAGTACGAGTCTGTGATATTCATGCAATAGACACATTTGTTGATTAAAGTTACGGCAAATTTCAAAGTTAGCTTACACATTACCTGGATGTCTTTAGCCTCTTATATTAATGTCTCTATTTGCTTTTGGGTATGTTATTTTTTACGTGTAAAATATAATCTTTATTCTTCCAATGACCTAGATTATCATTTGCGATCAAATTGAAGAAATTTCATATTTTCTGAAAATGTGCCAGTGCCTCTTTAAAAAGGAAATCGAAAAATTAAGTTCGATATCTACAGTTCGATATTATTGTGTGCATACATTTTCAGTACAATAATAGTTTTATTTAATATCACGATTTTTCAGTCACGTGCATGAGCGTGGATTTTTTTTTTTTTTTTTTTTTACGGCATACACATTGTTTGACCGGTCTGTGGACCGTTGATTGAGGTTTTAATATCGATGAGTACGAGTCTGTGATATTCATGCAATAGACACATTTGTTGATTAAAGTTACGGCAAATTTCAAAGTTAGCTTACACATTACCTGGATGTCTTTAGCCTCTTATATTAATGTCTCTATTTGCTTTTGGGTATGTTATTTTTTACGTGTAAAATATAATCTTTATTCTTCCAATGGCCTAGATTATCATTTGCGATCAAATTGAAGAAATTTCATATTTTCTGAAAATGTGCCAGTGCCGATATTATTGTGTGCATACATTTTCAGTACAATAACAGTTTTATTTAATAGCACGATTTTTCAGTCACGTGCATGAGCGTGGATAACGTTATATACAAAAATGTTATCTTAAAGGCAGGTGACCCCTCTATGGTCAGGATTTTTCGGATGATGTTTTCCCCCTCACATTAAAGCATAATACAATTTTGATGGAATAAGCTCTAAAATGTGCACTTCAGTGGCCCACAGGACAGCATGTTTACAGACATTTTTGTTCATAACTTCAAAAGGAAACATTTCCTAGACCTTAATTTTATAATGAGTAATGATAAAAATATGAACTTTATCCTTATTCCAAAATCTCAATTCACACCAAGGAATGTTTAATAGTAACCTGGAATGGCCCTAGTTTAAAGTCGTAAGTTAGTTGGTCATTTCCATTATTTTCATTTCATTATTTTCACTTCGACAACCTTTAGCCAAAGATAACATAAATTACTTGATTTCAGAAATCAAATTGTATCTAGTCAGCATTTCCAGGCCAATTTGTAGAACATTGAGACAAATTACAAAGTTATCAAGCCCAAGATTTTAACATCCTTCAAAGTGTTAAGTAGAGGTGCCATTGTATTAATTTTATTATGCCCCAGATAGTGTTAGAATATAGTGATTTTTTTCCCTCTGAAGGTCTTTTCTAGTCCTATTCTATTCATTTACTACGCATTTGCACATGGATAAACTGTTTTATTTCGAACAGTGAAGTAGACAGGTGTTTCGTTTATTTGCCTTTTTTTGTTAATGCGCCCGTTGTAAAACGAAGGAGAAATTGATCCAAGGAACGTATTCAGAAAAATCTTCCCTTGTCGGCTTTGCAGAATAAGGCGATTAACTAAAACATGACAGAATAGTTCACCACGGTTACGAGATTTAGCTCTAATAATACGCAGCACAACCGTTCCCTCGCCCAAGCCATCGCCGGTCATAATATTTAGTCCAGTTTGACCCAAAACAAATTGCAACAGAAACAATTTTGGTGTTAATATACTGTGAAATTGTCTACAAATAATATATTAGAATTTTACCAAAATCAACCTGGTGGAACATGTTGAAATGAGGGGCAACATTTGTACAGGGGTAAAAAATTAGAATACATTAGAAAATTTACCCCATTGTGACCTTGAACCTATTTTGACTCATAACTAATGAACTACAACCTGCAGATAGGGCAAACTATGCCTTTTTTTAATCCTGGAGAGGTGACGAACACGTTGGTATACTTTTTGACGCATTTTGTTCTTTTTCATGTTTTGACACCTGTATAAACCTTACCCCCTTAAAATATATGTTCCACTCCTTTGATTTATGTAAACTTTTGATATGTTGTTTTTAAAGGTTTTATCAATACAATTGTAGAGAAAATGATTCTTTTGCAATTAGTTTTGGGTTAAGGCATCATTTATTCTATTTTGACTGGTCTAATTTCCTTTAATGCAATAACATTATACTTATTTAAGCCTAATTACAAGGTTAGCGCCAATTTCTCCTGCTCAAATCAGGTCGCTGAAGTCATATCTTATTATAAAAAACACAATTTAATTTGACTTGATCGGGAGCAATGACTTTATATCATGTTGCCTGACTTAAATACATGATATGATGTATCGCACTTTAAATGAATTCAGTTTTATTAGCAACTTAAGTGTCACGCACAACGGTGTGGATACGAATGTTTGAGCACCGGATTGAGATGGATTAAATAACGTTAGGTGACAGTGAGTGAACTGAACGTCAAACAGATTAATAACGCTTTACTTACTACTTTGCACAGGATATTTTTTCTCATAAAACAATTTCTGTTAATGTGATATTTGTTCATTTAGAATGATTTAACAATAATCTAATAGATTATTAGTTGGATTTCCATATGTGCACTATGTCGAGTCTAAAGCGTGGAGTAAACTACGCAGTCTGCGCCCCTTAAAGCAGCACTGGCACATTTTCACAAAATATGAAATTTCTTCAATTTGCTCTCAAATGATAGTCTAGGCCATTGTAAGAATAGAGATACATTTTACACATAAAATAACATACTCAAAAGCAGATAAGGACGTTAATAAGAGGTTAAAGACATCCAGGTAATTTGTAGGCTAACTTTTAAGTTTTCCATAACTTTATTCAACAAATGTGTATATTACATGAATATCATAGACTCGTAATCATTGATATTAAAACCACAAAGGTCACAGACCGGTCAAACAGAGTGCATGTCGTGGGTAAGATGCATACGGCGTGCGTTTTCTTGTGTTAAACACCATTTCCGTCGTCTGCTGAATTAATGTCGCCGGCGACATTAATTATAAAATCGTTTTGTTTACCCATAAATACGCTGATTTGGTCTTAATCATTTCAGCTGAGGGCGAATGTATATAAAAGCTTTACAACCATGCAAAAATATCGATTTTGAAAAAATTTGAGGGCGCACTATTTTTCAAATGTGCCAGAGTCTCTTTAATCCGATAGTCGCAGTCAAAGTCGCCGTCAAAGCCGTGAGCGAATAAAGATTCAATCACTGATCTCTTTACAATAAATTGGTAACCTGTCTTCGTACTTTATGCCACTGACGGCCATATTGGTAATCCTAAAAGAGCCCAAGCAGGAGGTTAAGAGCCTGTTCCCATTGAAATGTCATGAATGTGGATAAGAGACAAAACAGAGTACAGAATCAAGCCAACACAGCAAGATTCCTACTCACGGTGTAACCCAGAGCTTAGGCTACTCCATGTGTACTCTTAGCTCTACTCGAAGGGTACCCCCTTGATACATTATTGATGCAGTGCCTACAACTAAGTACTTGCGTTTTTTTTTTTTTTTTTTTTCAATGTATATAAGAGCTTTACAACCATGCAAATATATCGATTTTGAAAAATTTTGAGGGCGAACTATTTTTCAAATGTGCCAGAGTCTCTTTAATCCGATAGTCGCAGTCAAAGTCGCCGTCAAAGCCGTGAGCGAATAAAGATTCAATCACTGATCTCTTTACAATAAATTGGTAACCTGTCTTCGTACTTTATGCCACTGACGGCCATATTGGTAATCTTAAAGAGCCCAAGCAGGAGGTTAAGAGCCTGTTCCCATTGAAATGTCATGAATGTGGATAAGAGACAAAACAGAGTACAGAATCAAGCCAATTCAGTGAGCTCAATGTATTTGAAGTGCGCGCGTGTAATGGATGGCATGCACTAAAAGACCACCCGAGATGCAACTTCTGTTAAACAGGTGGCCTGGAATGATATTGTGTTGGGATACCAAGATGTCCGCCAGTTGAGTCACTCACTTTATATGCGGGGCCAGCAATTGGGGGCTGTTGTGTGGGCCCAATCCTTTGATAGAGAATCAGAGGATAAAACCCAACATTCAAAATACCGGTGGAATTATATTGTCGGATTTTTTATTCCGGTCATAAACGGCATATTGTCGATTGGTACGAACAAGGGGGTGAAACGCATTTCAAAACCAGTCGTCCGTGCTGGGGGGCTGACATTTTGAATATTGCACGGAATCAATTATCGTGGGGTCTTGGTACACACATAAGGTTCAATTGATACAAAAATACGCCAAAATATCAGTTGTTGGAGGTTGGGTGCTATTGGGGGTTAATTTTGTCTTACCCAGGCCACACAAACGAATATGAAATGACACATCAGTAGTCTTGATTTAAATAAACCGCCCAATGAATACACCTCTTTTCACAATAGCGCGCAAGTTGCATTATGAGAAAAAGAGTTGTGCGCAACAATGACTCAGGTACACTATTTTACACCTGGCCACCTCTACACATACATTAATTGTATCACTACCGATTAGGGTATATGCAAAGCGGCAAACACAGTATGTGAAGAAGCGGAGGCAGCCATTGCTTTCTATGTTGGTACTCTAGGTTTTCTTTTTGTGGTAGGCAAAACATGCGAGACGGTGAATTTCGAAAGATTTAAGTAACGTTTGACCTCTCTATCTATATAGAACCTCTTTGGTGCTCACTATCTTTATATGCGGGGCCCGCATTGCGGGCTGTTGTGTGGCCAATCCTTTGTATAGAGATCGAGGATAAAACCCAACATTCAAAAGTACCCGGTAATTATTAGTATATTTTTATTCCGGTCAGTAAACGCATATTGTCCGTGGACAAACTCATTTGGAGCGGATGTGTTGAGAGCAAAAACTAAAAATCAGTATTAACAGCTGAAATGCTCAACTTTGTTCAACAGAATAAAGTCGTGTCCACACGTGTAGTATAAGTTAATACCGGTATTATGTAAGTCCGATGGAATTATAAAAAAACAAATCCACTAATTCCCCTCACGCCTATTGTACCCATTGAATCGTTCCACATGCGGTCGAAATAAGGCCTTAGGCACATCCTTACACTCTATTATGTCAGTAGAACAGGTGCTTACTGTTTTTTGTTAACACTGGTCACAGGTAAGTCCGACAGAGCATGTCCACACGTACTTTACTAATACCGGTCGCTAAAGTTACGACCGGTGTAGAAGTAACCGTGTCCGGCGTACTCATAGTCCGGGAACAATGGTGAACATAGGGTTAATCGATCAGTTGATCTTTCCGCAACATTAGTTTCACGCTTTATTCCGGTATCGTCTATGGAGCCCCGGACTTAGAACCAGCCGGACTATATCTGCTTTCACCACGGTGTGAAAGGAGATATGGTCCGGCAGGATCATGTCGGGCTCCTAGCCGACAAATGGAAAGAAAGCTGCGAAACTAAGTGAGTGAAGAGTCAATCTGAATTCTGGATTGCACTATTGTTACCATTTGTTCCCTGACGTGAGACGGCGGAAAGTACTACTGCCACACCGACTTAACCCTGCATTTCTTCGGCATTAAATCGGCGGACTTAAGCCTAGTTAGGTCCGATAGAGGGGGGGTGGGGGGGGGGGGGGGGGGGGGTGGGCGCGTTCACTACGGCAAATTTAATCAAACACTAAAACCGATCGATTTAGGTACGGTATTAAGTGAATATGTCCGACCCGCATTGGAGACGAATACAATAGGGTACAATAGGCGTGAGGGGACTTAGTGGACTTGTTTTTTTAATTCCATCGGTGGTATTAGTTACTACCGGTATACGTCGTGTGACCCGACTTAAGATGCTTTAACCATTTTACTCATGAAATGTAGTATCGAATATGTAAAGAATTTATACCAGATTCAATGGAAAAGAGGTGTAAAGTCGGAGACACGCTATCGATTCCTTTGTTTGGTGTCAATCAAAGTCATTAACATCGAGGCTGGGGAAGAGGAGGATTAGGCAACGAAAATATGGTAGTTTGTTATGGTGACCAAAACGCTAAATACTTAAAGAATTGAACAAGCGGTCAAAATATTATTTCTGGAACAAAGACGAATAAATGTAACGTATAATTTTCTAATATTCCTTGTAGCGTAAAGAAACCTTTGTTGCGTAATAATTACTTATCGATCTATTTTCTTATTTTAAATGTGCAGAGTGTTAAGTTTGGTGTGTGGAATTTATTCAGTGCAGTTGCTTTGTAGTTATTTTTTTTAGTGAGAAAAGAGAAATGTTTAATTTGCCTAAGCTTTGTCCGATCGTGACATCGAATTTCTATGGTACTGATTGGGTAAAGCATACAACCTATCAGAACGAATGGAATCGCGACACGCCCCAAAAACTTTTAATGAACTGACAGGAATAGTGTTGAGGAATGGAAGACTGGTAGCGGAGATATTGATTGCTCCATACTTCTAAATACATTTATTACATCGGGATGATGGATACAGCAAGAGGAGAAGCCAATTTTTATCTTCATGATTGATTGAGGTTTGGTATTAAGAAGTAATTGTCACTAACGTACTGTACTATTCAAAATGACTAGAAACCTATAGTGGGGGTATGTATTTCCCGTAGGATTTTCATGCTAAAATTGATTTTTATTGCTGTTTGGTGTTCAGTTAGGCCTAAACTGTCAGAAAATGATGGGTTGCAAATTTCGGACTGATGCCCCTCATCAGGGAGAAATTTAAGTACAGGGAAAAAATTAAAATCTAGTCAAATTGTGGTTTTTAAATGTATTAATAATGCGTCCTCTCCTATAGGATTAAAATAAAGTAATATTTGCCTAGGTTCCAACCTTTAGTTAAAGCGGTATTGCCCCATAATGGTTCAGGTTCACCCTTGGGGGCTAAATGCTCGATGGTTGTTGACGTGGTTTGTCAAATGATTTCCTGGTGTCATACTTGAAACAGAAAATGCACATTTTAACTGTTTTTTGTGATTATCACCATTACGACATCCAGGGAAAATTCAGGTGACCCCCATAGACCATGTAAAACCTTGATACACTTTGTCAGTACATTTTTTTTCCATAAAATCAAAAAAACTAAAATAATAACATTTTTGGGATTATGTGAGAAAATACAAACAACTTATCAACAGTTTAAACAAAATATGGATGGGTAAATTTTACCCCAGGATGACCTTGAAACCATTGCGGGGCTATAGCGCTTAAATAAAGGTCGGAACATAGGCAAATATATACTTTTTCTAATCCCTATAAAGAGACGAACCATGTTAATGTACATTAAAACGATTTTAACAATCGATTTTGAATTTTTCCTTGTAGTAACGTTTCCCCTTGAGGAAGGGGACAACAGTCAAAAATGTGAACCCCATCATTTTCTAACTGCCTGGTCCCTAAGTGACTAGAAAACAGCAAGAAAATCAACTTTAGCACCAAAATCCTACGGGAATACTGTTATGACATACCAAACCCACACTACTAATCAGAGGGGCACAAAATAGAAATATAGTAAAATACAAGGTCAGGGTGGAGCCAAGTTTTGCCAAATGGAGAGTGCAAATAATTTAGTCAATTTAAATAAACATTAAAGTGACGTTTAATAGATGGTATAGTAATAACAAGCGACTATTGGAAGCAAGTTATGTATAGAAATGTGTCTAAATTTACTTTACCTTGGGCATTGACTAGATTTTATATTACTTGTGTCCCTCAAAAAATAGTTTAGTCATTTTAAATGGCAGTTTGTATAGAGTGTCTAAAGACTCATGCGTTATTTCAAGTATTTATTGAAAATTATATACAGTTCAAAATAAATAAGTCCCCCCTTGACAAAGGTAAACTTTTGGAAAAGTTAGGCTTCCTTAACTGTACAAAATGTGAAATGTTCACTGCAAGGTTAAACATTTAATGTGCAAAAAAATCACACATAGCTTAATCTTCTCTCGTTGAAATGACGTCATTTATAAATTGATGACGAATTAAAAATGGTACTTTCGTACATAGGATTTAACAATAGAGAAAATACCCCGGACGGAGAAGTACCAACATGCCTAGTACAACACAGGAATACCACAGACAACTGATGTGTACCAATGGATAGATATGGTAATCTTCGTTCTTTCCCACATGGTACAAAACGAGTACCAAACATGCTAGAATAACGTCATACTGACGTCATAAGTTAACATGTAGCACAAAAAAAACCTGTCATTTTTTTTTAAAATGTTTCGTTTTTTTTGTGTGTGTTTTTTCACCAAAAATGTTTGGAATATCAATTCCACAGGGTTTTTGCTTCTTTGATGGGATATGACTCGATTTTATACCAGAGAGTTTAGTGCTACTTTTTGTAGTCCGGAAATATTTGCGAAATATCAATTTTTTCAGTAATCCAGTATTTTTTTATACTTTCCTCAACTTATGCCGTCATAGTGATATAATTGGAATGGTGGTTAATTAAATTGGATTACCAATGGAAAGAGACAAGAAACTGTAAGCTATATGTGGACCTATATATGGGAATCGGTGTTCAGTATAGGGGAAAAGAATCTTTAAAAAAATCTTTAAAACTTGATTTTCTCAGACTGTAAAGCCATATGACAAAAAAGTGCAATTTTTATTTGTCATCAAATTTAATAAATTAAGTCGTATCAGTGAGAAGGTCAACTGCGTGTGAAACTTTTTTGCCCATTAAATGTGTAACATTCCAGTGTACATTTTACATTTTGTTAACTTGTCTAGAAAAAAATGCACATGTGCAGAGGGAGAATTAACTTTTTTAAAGTATATTATTGATTGTTATTTGTTATTTCTTAGGAGTTAACAATTTGTGTTCAGTCGACCTATATCGATATACATAAAAGTATCATACGCAAACGTCCATTTCCCGTTCTTCAACACCATGTATTTCGAGAAAAAAAAAACAGTGATAAATGTTGTCCGTTTATTCCCCAAAATACAACGTCTTACGCCTTTGTTCTCAATGTATACCAAACCATTTTTCGCCTATTAAAACTATACAATAAGAACAGGCAATGTTTTGAACAACGGAAAAGTGACACTGCGTGTCTCGTCTACGATTTCTGTGATTGGTAGTGCTAGTAGAGATATTGAGTGGTAATGCAACAAATGATTCACTGATAGTGTTTTAGGTGAAAACGTCACAACTGGCTATGGCGTAATCAGAATTTGTCGTGGGAAAAGAATCAATATTCTTGTCCAATCAAATAGAAGCAATCATACCTTCGTCCAAAAGGTGACGCAAATTTAATTTCACAACCGATAAAAAGAGATAAAGGCAACTTACATTGATTCAAAGGTCGGTTTTTTCAACTCGTAAACACTTATTACAGACTTGGCCGATACATTGGAGTTGAACATACAGAGTGTCAAGAGCTTGTCTCGGTTTTAATATAGCAACTTAATCCTAGCGTGTGGTAAGCTTATGGTTTTTAGACTATTAATGGGTTTGGATAGGTTTGGTTTACGTGCATGCATCTTCGATTGGTTGTTTAAGGAAAACTAAAGTAGCACCTTGTTATATAAAAAATTACATTCCATAGGGGGCAATACCTCAACAAAATGGTCAAAAAATTAAATAAGGAATATATCCATTATCCCAATATGAGTTATATTTTAGTTATTTTGGTTAAAAACGCTAATTTTTGCTAAAAAAAATAAAAAAAATACCAACTTTTGACAATATTTTCCAAAGTTTACCTGTTGATCACCTATTTGTACATTGAGCATGCAAACCAAATGCTCAAATCAGGCGCCATCTTCAATTTGAAGATTTTCTAATGATAGGAGTTTGTTTGTCAAAAAAATCTATCACACCATTTCATTAAACCTTCATTGGTTACTTGTGCGTTTTATATGATATTTTTTAATGGCGTGATGCATGTTATTGTACATTAAATACATTACAAATGCTCAGAAAACAATTGGCAACCTCGAGTTTTTGATAAAAGTAACTTTTTGCATTATTGGAATAATAGATATTCGAAAAAATAAACACTAAAAAGCCCATGGGAAAACCCTTTTACTTATATATATCCCTAACATTCCTAGAGGAAAACTCCGACGATCACCGAAAAAGGGAGGTAGCGTAATTTTCCTTTTTAGATCTATAGCCGTGTCTCTACCTCCATGCAGTGACGTCTCAGCGCGAGGATGGTCGGTCGCAAGTGTAAATGGCAGGCGCTGACTTGAAGAGACGGCGATTTTACGTTGCCAGCACAAGGACGGAATTCTTGGCACTGGCGTAAATTGATGAACATTCACTGCACAGAGGTAGAGACACGGAAGTATGGCCACTATAAGAGATTTTTTTCCAAATGAGATTGTCCAATTTTGGATTTGATGAGCGTTTGACCAAATGAAACAAATGCTATGAGCGAAAAAGGCATAAATTGGTTAATCGGTTTAATATGAGAACTTTTTGTCGTTACTCTTAGGAAATTTGTTTTCTGAATTTAGATCATTTACAGAGCCCCAATGAACACATCGTCACAAGTTTTACAAGGTCGTCGTGGAGAAAGCCCGTGGTATGACTGTGAACAGAATGTAACAAATAAAGCCATAAACTACTAACAGTGACCAAACTGCCGGCCAAAACTGTCGACAAAAAGATAGTAAACGCTGGGATGTGTTCAGAGATTGATGTAAAAAAGCATAATTACGAGGCTATACTAGGGTGCGGCGTGAGATTGCAATCATCAATGCAAGGCCTGACTCCTTATGTACTTGACAAGCCGGGCGAAGGCCGGGGATATGAGATGAAGTACCTAGGATATCGCGGGGGTTTTCCGACGCAAAAACCTGTCGGGAAAAAGTTTTAAAAACTGCACTTACCGACCTCCTATTGGTATATTCCGACTTCCCTGAGTGTTATTAATTCGAATATATAATTATTAGGACAAAAATACAGCAATACTGAGGTATTATGAAACAGTTTCTGCAAGTTTTACGATGTAGACTCTGTAACAAGGGCAAATTTTTGTGTACTTCAGTGCCTTGAATTTTCTTTCATTTTGCGCCAGTTATTGAGCCAAACATCCTCGTTAATACACTGACATAAACTGCACAATCGCACCCGTTATAAATAAGAATCCGTGACATTTGGTATGGATTTTGTAAGTCAAGTTGAGTAAATGCCAGTTTTTAAAAATGCGTGATGGACCCCTCTGACCTAGTACACGACCACAACCCAAAATGGAGTGTCTAGTCAGAAACACCTCGGACTCGCTTTAGTGCTGCCAATTCACTCAATGTGTTTTTTTCTCGCCAGTAACTCATCTCATATCAACTGAACTTGCAAGCAATTGGTACTGCCAGCAATGCTAGACTAGAGTACCATGTTTTTACCTCACGCATGAACGAACTACAAAGAGTGTCCCAGCTAGCTAGTCAACCCGTGCTAAATTCCAGTCCCGTGTGGGTGTTTGTGTTGTGTTGGGGGGGGGGGGGTACTCACATGTAGGTCATATTATCTGCTCCAGTCAGGAATTTTTTTTTCCATGACAAAATCTTTAGACAATGGGTAGTACTTTCATGAGAACCCCTTAGACATGGGTTCCATTTTCCCCAAAACTCTTGAAACATTGTTAAAGGTGCAACACGAGATTTCACATATCAGTGTCCCTAAAAAATTGAAGGACGACTTCCCATAAAAAATATCCCCATAATGAAAGGATTTAAGCTGAGAAATGTTTCTTTGGTAAGCAAAATTGTGAATTTCTAATTTCGTATAGGATCAATATGAAATACCAATTTTTTTATTGAGATAAGCAACTCACAATGTTGTTGCCATTTGTTCCTACTCTCATTCGTTCATAGCCATTTGGTCTAACTTCAAATGGTCCAAACCCATATTGTCTAATACCAATCTGTCTAATATCCATTAAGTCTAACATCCATTTAATCTAACAACCAAAATGTCTAATAGCCATTGTTCTAAAGCGCATCTGGTCTAATCCCATTTTGTCTACTACCAGTTGGTCTAATAATCACAACACCCGTTTGGTTCAATTCCCATTTGCTCTACTATCCTTCTGGTCTACTACTCCATTGTCTAATATCCTTTGGTCAATATCCATTTGGTCTACTATCCATTATGTCTCATTTACACCTGGTTCAATCTATTGGTCATATGGACCAGATTGACTTATACCAAATTGATATATAGACCAAATGGGTTTATAACCAAATGGGTCTTGATCCATCCACAATGCACTGGTTGTTGGAAATTTCACTTTAGTAATATCATATGATAAAAAACCTCCTCTTGCATTTCAGGATTTTTGGCACCTTCCGTTTTTAATTCACGTTTTCACTAGACATCCTTGAGAAAAGCTAATTAAAAAAAAAATTATCGCTTTTGCATTGCACTTGGTGTAAGGAATTCCTTCTTCCCACGTTCCATAGTCACTGTTCTGTAATGTTTACTCCATTGTAAGTCAAGGGAAACACATAAAAACTTTAAGCTCATTTAGCCCACAAGGTTGCTAGTACTTGAATTTTTTTTTTGCATGATCAATTAAGTGTCATTGGGTTAACAAACAGCTTGAACACTTTTTAGGCCAATGACAGTCAAGGTTATGTTTCCCCGTAACAATTTTTTGCAAATCATAATGAGCAACTCTTCATTTCATTATTCTGAGCACTAAGCACTATCCGTGCATGATGTACGTTTTTCATGTCTTGGTGCCGCGGAGTGTTCCTTGACATGCTAATGCTTCAAAAAGTTTGTACCGCTCTTTACAAATTCAACACAGGTTTCAAAATGGCAGTGAGTTAATTTGAGCTTGACGGAATTTCTTGCTTAGTACTAGTAGTTTGAATAAATTCATCAGTTGGTTGTACAATATTCGATCAGCTGTTTGAAAAATGTCGGATTCGGGGCCATATACGACAGCTTTTCTTTAGCAACAGACCACTGCCGTGTGATGGCGCTGTGGCGAAATTCGAAAAGCGAATTTCGAGTCCTTGCGTAGGTTCGATTAATAAAAGGTGGGATCCGACATTTATTAAGGAAATCGTAATTTCTTGACAAATAGGGCGTTTTAAGCTTAGCTACTTTCAGGTACTTCCATTATATATAACATTTCCAATACAACAGTGCAAAAAACGCGGACTTTGGATGAAAAATAGGGGGGGGGGGGGGGCGATTTGGTTTACATTTTGAAGAAATCGCTGATAGTAGTGGCTTTAAACGAGGCAGGGGTCCCTCCGTAATTTTTTTCAAAAGTGCATTTAAATGCATAATGCACTTTATGGATATGGCCCTGAACTATTATTAAGAAAAGCGTTTTGTAATGTAAAGAAATGCTTGTCTTTATATTCAATAATCGCATATTGATTAAAAAAATACTTAGCTAATGATGAAAAGACTCTTAGCTTAGTGACCCGAAGTGCTGGAACACACACTGTGTGCTTCGACTCCCTTGCTATACATGTGGTATGATTTGCAATGAGAAAGAGCAAATTTGGCATCACGCTTGTCCAAGACTACTTTATTTATTTAGTCAAATACATAGTTACCTTACAAATTTATTTAATTAATTGGAAAAGAAATACGTAATTAACGTAATTTCTATTGCATTCGAATGAAATAGTTTTTTCATCATTAATCGATATTTACTGTTTTTAATAGGTTTACTAAAAAATCCAGAACTGGAATTAAATGACCACGTTTTTACTAAGGGGTGTATTGAGCAATCCCACAATTCACCCGGTTTTTTGGGAAATTTGCACCTCAATAGGGTCATTATGCCCACAAAACTCCTTTCTTAACAACATAAACCCTGACTTAGACATCAAGTTTCATCACCTACCTCCAAAGTGTTTCGTACTTAGGGAATTTTTAGTAAGATCATGAAATATTTGTGGTCCTCTAGCGTCTTGTACACTTTTTTAATATCCCTAAGTACTGGATATGAGTTTTGTACAGTACAGTAGGCAAATGCAATGCATTATGGGATTGGTTCAAAACACCCTCTGCGTTTTAACTTGAATGTGAAAAACGTAAGATAAAGCTATACAACGGGAAGAAATTTATCTGTTTTCCTCGTCCTACACGCACATGGGACAAAATTATACTAATTTTGTTTATATTAATGTTGCGAAGGAAATTTTCTGTCGCAATAGGTCAATGCTCAATAGGTCCGGATCTTTAACCCGACCCTATCACGCTCAGATTTTCAAGCCCTACGTGTAAGGTAAATCAGATAAGAAAAACGTGGCAGAATGGGCAGTTTATGTCTAATATACTTTGTTAAGTTACTCTTGTATAGGCTTTTAAGGTAAACGTACCTTCAACAAAATTTTTTCAACCCTTGCAAAATGTGTTTTTTTGTTGCTATATTTTGCATATAAAATCAATTTCTTCAAACTATATTGTTTTTTTTCAAATTCCTTTGGATTCTTGAAAAGGTTTCCAATTGTAATTTACAACGTGTTTGCAAATAATATCGCAATAATAACCTGTTTTTAATCAATAAAGTAAGTTCCTCAGAAACCTCTTTTCGTTGGTAACTGTTTTTGCAAAAGGTTAAATTAAATGGTTGAAGAGTTGTTGATTTAATTTTTAGTGTTTAAGTTATATTACCTATGGTTATTGTGTGGTAAGCTGGTTTTTTTTTATCGAAATCGCGGGAGCGCCCTTTATGTGTACATTTCTGGTTATTTTTATTATTAAACGACTCCGTTATTAACTTTAACTATGTTTGTAAAAGGTGCAAACCTCGCAGTTATTTTTGTCTGCCCAGTACGCGCGCTGAACGCCCTGTCACGATATACATGATATGCTGCATTGTCCCTCGTTGATTGCGAGGGGCGTTCGTTTGGAAAAGCCGCTTATTTACACAACCCTAAAAATATTTTCATAACAACGGGGTCATTTGACCCCGTTTTGAGTCAACTAAGCCACCGCTAAAAATAGGTATTACATGTTGACCATTTTTGGTCAAAACTTGTGAAATGAACCCTTTTGTGGTTATAATTTTGACCCACCCATTTTTTTAATCGGTGCATAGTTTGACTTGGCGTTTTTTTGTGTGTATGTTACAGCTTGTTTTGGGACTATGACGAGGCTTGGTCAGATGTTTGTCTCATGCGCACTTTTGATCCCGCGCGTGGATTTTCCACACCTTCAAGTAACAGTCCCATTCATACTGTCACTCTTTTATCAATCAAAATGGACGAAAACCATCTCTAACTCAATCTCATCATACCCCATTTCCCTTGCATTGCGCTTCTGCTGTGTTGGGTCATCGATGGTGAATCCCAAGAAGTGAATCCCAAGCGGTCTGAAGATTGAGATCTTCCTGTCCAGAAAGTAGGAGACAAGAGACTCGGTTCACACACCAGTATATAAGGTTTGTCCCTTATTGTTTCATGCTATTGAATGTTTGTCATAATTAGATTTATTTTAACAAAATACTTTTTTAAAAGCTTTAAAAAATAGTTGCTCATTAGATAATCCAAACAAGAACACGGCGCATTGAAAACCTACCGAGTGTAAAATATGTTTTATAATCATGCTATTTTTGATAATCCAAGAAACCACCCTAACGAAACCCGTAAATCATGCCAGATGTCCTATCGCATTTTTTATATCAATCGTTATTTATTTAATTTGAATAATTTTTAACGATTTGTGTGCCATTGCATAATTTATTAAACATATGTTACTTTAGAAACCTTACCATACTCACATTTTCCCAAAACTTCATCACCATCTTTCGCCGACTATATACCAATGTTATATTGTTAGAAATCTTCGTAACGTTCCCATGCACTTAGTAAATACTTGAAATTGTTCAGATTTATTTAAAGTCTAATTACATTTTTGTCCTATTTTATAATTATAAAATCTTAGAGCAAACCCTGGTCAAAAGTACGCATACACTCTTTAGTTCAAAGCGGTTTAATAACAAGATATTATTAAGTGTGTTTTTTTTCAACTGTTTGAAAGAATCCTCCCGCACATTGCGGTAATTACTGGCAAGTTCGAGAATCAGATTTTTAATGATTATTTTTCCTTTGGCGTTTAAACTGCAAGTATAAGCGTGCCTTATCACTGTATACGTTAGGTTAACAATTTCCTGTAATAATGTTTAAATTTTTTGCATACTAAAGAAAAATCTGTGAAATTATCGTACGGATTTACGGTCACCATCGTATATAAACACATCGACAGTCATTTCTACAGTGCAGTAATGAAAATATCGAGAACCCCAAGCAGATGTATTATTCATATGTTAAACTGTGAATTATGGTCATAGTGATGCATGTAGCACGTCACTCAACGGTGCAATTATGACGAGAAACTGAAATGAGTTAGTTTTATTGGTATCAAACGAAAGCCCATGATCTTTCTGAATGAAACAAGTGTAAGGAATATAATATCCCTCAACGGATGAATTATTAAAAAGCAACAGATGCTTACACATGAACAGCTATAAAAAGTAAATAATTTGAGGGGACAAAGGTAATAAAAGATAGGGATTATGTTCCACTATGTAATAATGAAATGCATGCCTACAACAATAGATTTTTTCTTCTGACGAATGACATATCGAAAGAATGGAGCTCGAGGAAATTTTATACCCGAAAGACAGCTGGACTGGCAAAAAATTGTATGTGACTGAATAATACTAATTATCACTCTCTTCAAACATTTACTTCAAGCTGGTTACACTACCTTACAAGTATTTGCCTAAGACTATGAACCTTACAAGCTACTCTTTTCGCTAAAAGATCATTTTTTATTCGGTGTTTCAAATATTTAAAATAATGCATTTTCACTTCGTATTTGTAATCAGTTGGGCAAGTCTAGTATATGTCCAAACTAGCATAACACAAAGGAAGTGGCTTTTAAGAAGATGATTATTTATATTTTGTTATCTCTCTCGCTCTCTCTCTCCACTGCCCCCTCTCTTCCTCTCACTGGACCATACAGAAGCGCTAGGGTTTAAACGAATTAAGTTTATAGAAGAAGAATTGAACATTAACATGGTGATGATCTCTCTCTCTTCCTCCTTTCTCGCTTCGCCCTCTCTTTCCCTCTCCCCCCTCTCTTTCATATCTCTCCCTAACGTCCCCTGGAGAAATCTGAAACAATCACCGCAAAAAGTAGGTAGCGTTTTTTGTGTGTCAGTAGAGCAATTTCGCCATTAATCCAAGGCAGGGTCCGTCCGTGATTTTTTGTCAGATGTTTTTGAAGCAGTTATAAGTGACATTAGGGATATTTGCAGATTCCCCATTGCCTTGTTATTTGTAAAACGACGTCAGTCAACCCAGCATTATTTTGAACATAATATACATACTTAACTGTCCATTATTATTTCAAGATCGTAATCACTTTGGTTGAACAGATAAAGCTTCACTCCCATTGCACAATAACGGAACAAGTGTATCCTTTCCTTGACGTACTTTCCATATTTCTTCAGTTTATTTTTAAAATCGTACTCCGTTCTAAGAGTAACTTGAAACACCTCAGATCTTCATGTTTTGAGAAATTGAGATATTAGCGATATCACAAAATGATTATAGTTATACCTTTATGCTTGTGACGAAACTTCCGTGTCAATAAACTCATGATAGGTTTTACGCTCGTATTGCAAAGGAAAATGAACGTATCGTTATTTTTATAAAGGGTTTGTAAATGCAGAGGCGCTTTATTGTTCATATCTTTGTTTGCATGATATGTACATTTAAAAGACACTATATGAATCATATGATATTAGGTTCACAATGACACTAGAACGGTCTGTGGCTAAGTGCCCTACTTTAGTGTAATAAGCAACTTCAACAAAGGACTATTCCTTTTTGAAGACCACAACTTAACCCTATTCCTCAAATTTTCAAACTGATAGAGCGAAAAGAAATGCAAATATGTTCACCAGGTATACCTCGCGTGCGTACATAAATCTAATATTTATTTATTTATTTATTTATTTATTAGTTCTTGTTTTGCCTGGGGAAACCCCTTCAGTGCTAACACTGTTTTTCAGGGTACCCAGGGGTCAAACATAATACATCAAAAGTCATACAGTACAAAATATAACACACATAAGTAAAAACAATATCATATTAAATGATGCTAATACAAAAAATTCACTTAATAAAACCAGCCCAGCTGGGATATTGCACATCAAGCAATTAAAAATTAATACTGTAAAAATATGGAATACGAGACATTTAAGCTCATTTGCATAATTTACATAAACATGAACAATGGCATACACTTAAAAAGGTTTGTATTCTTTTCAATTTGGTAACATAATGGTCACCCTAAATTAGTTAATTAATGAGATAATGAGGATTAATGACATCAAAGGTCTGTTATTACCTACATGTGTAGGTGCTGAGAGACCTTTGTGGATGACGTCATTAAAAACATTTAAATATTTAAATTTAATTTATTGAACAAATAAAACAATCACATTTTTTTATTTTTACAATTGTCTGAACATAATATGCCTTTTAACTTTCCCACATACACAATAAAGACAGCGACACCAGGTCAATGATCACCCAGAACACGTGACATCATTCAACACAAACCTATTGGTGTCCAAATTATACACACCTTATTGCTCTGACATTGTTCTTTGTGGAACAGTATAATCCACACACTACACAATATGGTCATTTAATATAATTTTGTGCATGGCACACGTCCAAATCTTGCTGTATTCACTCGAAAGAGTCAAAATATACAAATTTCAGGAATAGTTAACAAGTGAAGGACAAGTATGTGAAATCGTATAAGTTATTGTTTGCAATGAAAAATGACTGAACAGCAATTGCTAATCGTTTACTTTGCCCAGGAGGAAGGAATATCTAAAACAATTGAGTGTATTTTCACTGGGATGAGGCAACTATTCGTCACAATTTTTATGATGGCCGAGTATGGACAAGTGAGTTGAACCAATTACCTACGGTACTAATTCATTCTGGGACACCCGTATTTTATTTATTTAGTGCAAAATGTGTGCAAAATGAGATAAATGCCGAGCCAGCGGTATACTTAATATAAATAGCTGAATAAAAGATTGAAATAAATAAATGAGTGATAGGAAAAAAACCAAAACATCGCGCTCTGACATATAGGTTTAAAAAATCAACGCATCACAGCTTCGCAGTATTGTTAACAAAATCGAACTCAATTGGTTCTTAACTTTGCATGGTGCATAACTCAGTATCACACCCTAAAACACCAATTTGGAATACCATAAATAACAATTTACACGCGTACATTACGCGTAAATAGCCTCGAAAAGAATACTAATTGACGCATTTTTGGACACGGCATGAATATCCCCTTGAAATACAAGTGTCGCACAGTGGAGTTCATTTTGCGATGTGTTAGGAGGCCATCCAATTGATGGACGATACCCTTTTGAATATACTGCAATTGTATATTTGCGTGCAATTATATTTTTTTGATCATGTGAACCAAAGAATTGCACATTCCACGTTCAGGACCACGCATCGCGCATGACTTCTAAAGGGTCTCAGTAGACAACAAGACGAGTCCTTAAAAGGACAATCTTCTGCATTTTAGTGCACAATTTGTGAAATGATAAAAACAAATCGAGTTTTGTATCACATATTGTAATGAAACTATGCAAGGCATCAATCATAATGACCACCCGTATTGTGAAACAAAAGACATTCAGTTTCATGGTGAATTTTCTGATCATCTGGTATTATTTGAAGTAAAATAACATTGCATGGAACACAAAGCTTCAGTTTACCAACTTCCCTTTTAAGGGAACTCTTATCGAGTGCCAGGCCAATCACTATTGTGTAGTAATACATGTCAGACATTGCTGCACACAAAACGGGTTGTGCCTGTTTACCAACACATTAAAATTAGTCTGCTTGATGAAATAGTTCCTATGCGATCAGTGTTAAACTATACATACAAACAATGTAATTCTGCACACAATGATATTATAACATTGGAAGTATTATTGGATATAAATTGGCTATAGAAAGTCATTCTACAGTCAATTTGTCAAGCCAAAATTTTGCAATCTGACACCAACCAATCAAAAAACTGTTACAGAGCTACTTTAGGTTAGAGGTCTGCTACCTTTAGTGCAAGCAGGGAATGTCACTATCACTAGTGGTGCAAGTAGGGTATGTAATATCACTGACCATGGCCATGTATGGAAAGTATGAGACTCTTGAGTCCCAGCTCAGTATCATACAGCTGAGAAGTGTAAACAATGTATGGGCTGTACACACACATCATAACTGAATACAACTGCATGAGGTTTGGTCAATTGCAGGTAATCTTCTGCTGGCAGAAGAAAAAGGCAACATTTTTTATTCCTTTTAAATCACAACAAAGAAAATCCGTGCTACGAAGTATTGCAAATGGCCGTCAGGTCCTGTTAACATTATAAATTATGAACATTTCTAACGGGTTTAAATTAATCCTTTCACATTATAATGTTTTTTATTAATGTTGTACCATTTGTTTCTTTATCTTAATTTTCAAAACCCTGTTTGCGGATTTGGAACTTCAAGAATTTGCTGTTTTGAGGCTTTGTTAAGTTATTTTCATTTTTAATTATGAGTGTGCTTGTCGTTTTGGTCTTTAATCTTTGCTGAAGTTTTACAACACGATTAATACATATCGTCCTGGCGGGGGAAAACCTAATATGTAATTTGAATGGTCAAATGCAAAACCTCATATGTAAAAAGTGGGGCCCCAGTGCTAAAACCTCATATGTGGACTTTGGTTCACACTCGGGTTCTAGCTTGAATTTCACGCCAAATATGATAGGTAAATCATCTGGCCAACTTTAGTTTCAAATCTGGAGTAAAATAATTAACCCTAATATATTTTAGAAACGGAAAACCTTTCTAATTGTATGCGCATTACACACAAATTATTCATTTTTTGGTGTCTCTCGAAAATGTTACATTAGTGAAGGTTTTGTCATGTATCTGTTTTTACTACATGTGAGGTTTTGGATTTTAAAGGGTCCAATGACATCTTAGGTTTTTTCCCGCCCACGACGATTTATGGCAATAGAATTAATTATCCAATCAGAGATATCGTAGGAAAAGCATCAAGGTTTGTACATAATCCCTAAAAATCCATACATGTCACTTTTCCACGTTCCAAAATCACGGATCCGTTTTTTTATGGGGAATTGCCTGGAGATCTAACAAGACATAACGCTACCATCCTTTTGCCGTGATCACATCATGTTGGTACGAAAAATAATTTTCCTCTAAGGAGATATGGAAGGTCTATTTTGATTGGTGTCCTCGGAGGTTGGTATCACACGCTATATCAAGTATGAGGCAAATCAGAGAATCTGTAAGAACGGACGGTACACCTCAGAGCCCTTCAGTCGACTTTTAAGTCGCTCATAAAAAGTTCAATTTAGTTATAAAAATATAAAATGAGTCCAAACGCTAGTCAGAGTTCAGTACTCTTGTAATGCGTCCATTCAACAGAGTCTTCCAAAAGCAACTGACCTAGGTTTTATAGAATCATCCCGTGTTTAAAGGGGTTCGATTCATTTGCCACTATAACACGAAATTTGTGATCTTTTTTATGTCCCTTGCAATTTAAACAATGTTTTTTCTCATTAAGCAGGTTTAATATTTTTTACACTTGTATTGTAAATAACACTTGTGTATATTTTATTCTCGTAATTGTTATTCATGATGTCATAGTAAGTCGATTAGTATCGTATCAAATCATTGAACGCATATCCACGGTCCATCAATTTTAATCCTGTGATATTCACGACTTGGATTAACATGTGATAAAAGTAAGCCAAACTCAGTTTTAAAATACTTTCAGTGTTTTGTGTTGAACAATAATTTTATAATTGAATCTAGATAACTGACATGTATACAGTCAGATTTTTTTATGGTCAGTTATTCATGTTGCATTCCGGTTATCCGTTCAATGTTTTCATTGCGTATGACACTTGATAAGAGGATGGTATATGCTGAATATTATAAGCGTTTGGTTATTGCTCTGTTTCTTATAAATTCCTGTCATGTAAGGGGTCTACATATGAGAACTCGTGGCTGAAATATAATTAGTATTTATACATATTTGCAGGCAATACTGAGCTCACAAAAGCAATAATAAATACTTTTTAAATTATGTATAAATACTGTACATTATGTTTTATTAATGAAAACAGGAATTTACCATTGTTCAATGTCAACTTTGAGTGACTTCCCCCTAAAGAGTCCAAACATTTGAAATATTTGCAGAAATAGCTTGAAATAAAATTGGGGTCTTTTTCAGTAGTTACTTTTTCCAACTGTAAAATTGATAGAACAGGAAAAATAACTCCGTAGTGTTCACAGATAAGGATCTCCATTCAATTACGTGTTGTAGTAAGTGACCATACGGACAGTAATGACAAAAATGTGCAAGTTTGTCCTTACTAGGTTTCTTTTGCCCTCATCCCTTGTAGTGTATGTTAGGATACCTATACTTGTAACAAACATGCAAAAATCATATTTTTGACCTTTTTTCGATTTTCTGATTTAGCAAATCATAATAGTGCCTTTAGTAAAATGTGGTCAAGTTCTATTAAGTAGAATATATATTTTATTTTTTATGATAACAGTAATACCATTTTTCTAGAAATTGCATCAGGAGTTGTTGGCAGTTTTGATACTATTAATTATCATAATTATCAAAGGCCTTATACATTGATACATCATAATATTAAATTATGATACATAATTATCATATATCAAAGTCCTTATACATTGATACATCATAATATTAAATTATGATATATCAAAGTAAAAGTACTTTATGTTGGATCACTCACTATTCACATTAAAGGTTAAATAAAGGAATATAAATTTTATTACTTGATCAATTTCCAATGGGATTCGTATCGGTGTTTGTAGAATGTCTATATGTCCTTAAAAGGCAATTCAAAAGACTTACGATCATCAGGTAAAATTTTCTGATGAAATAACCTTGTGCAAAGCGTTAACAGGGCAACTGTTGTTCAGGGATATACCATTGACAACGACCGCTATCACTGTCATGTGATTATTTACTCTGCAGGTAATTTAATACCAGAGTGTCACTATATTCGAGGTTACAATGATGCTAATCTTGATATTAAAAGAAAACTTTGCCGCCAATATTGGATGTTATAGGGACGTGATTGTCAAATACTGTTACCAGTGTTGGCGTGATTTTGAAATGAGCATTTTCCCATTCGTAACCACGACTTAATGTAGGAGAGAGAGAGAGAGAGAAAAAAAAAAAAAAAAAAAAATATGATAACAGTAATACCATTTTTCTAGAAATTGCATCAGGAGTTGTTGGCAGTTTTGATACTATTAATTATCATAATTATCAAAGGCCTTATACATTGATACATCATAATATTAAATTATGATATATAATTATCATATATCAAAGTCCTTATACATTGATACATCATAATATTAAATTATGATATATCAAAGTAAAAGTACTTTATGTTGGATCACTCACTATTCACATTAAAGGTTAAATAAAGGAATATAAATTTTATTACTTGATCATTTCCAATGGATTCGTATCGTGTTTGTAAAATGTCTATTTGTCCTTAAAGAGACACTGGCACATTTAAAGAAAATACAAAAATGAAAAATTTTTTTTCAAAATCGATATTTTTGCATGGGGGTAATGCTTTTATATACAAAAGCCTCGCCGAAATGATTAAGACCAAACCAGCTTCCTTATGGGTCAAAGAATGTTTTTAATTTGCGGCGCCGGCGACGTTAAATTCAGAAGACGACGAAATGGCGTTTGAACACAAGAACACGACCGCCGTATGCCTGTGGCCCACCGATGCACACGGTGTTGATCGGGTCTAATAACCTTTGTGGTTTTATAATCAGTGGAGGACGGTCAAAACTTCCATGTAATAAACCATTTGTTGATTACAGTTATGGAAAACTTAAAAGTTGGCCTACAAACTACCTGGATGTCTATTTATCCGTATAATCAATGTCCCTTTCTGTTTTAGGGTATGTCCTTTTTATGTGTAACTATATCTCTGTTCTTCCAGTTTGCCTAGACTTCATTTGAGAGCAATTGAAGAAATTCATATTTTGTGGAAATGTGGTCCATGCCGCTTTATATCCCTCGTCTTATACCAAGGGGGGGGGGGGGGGGGGGGGGGGGGGGGGGTGGGGGGGGGGGGGGGGGGGGGGGGGTTACCACCGCCCGGTGCGCTAAAACCTAAAAAAAATCGTAAAAGAGCCTTTCTAGTAATCGTTCTCGTCTCCCTTTCCTTTGCGGTCCATTTTAGCGAAAAAAATGTGAAGTAGTACCTTCACGGGGTTAGGGGTATGGCCGTCAAAGTCGAAGTTTAAGGGGGGTGGTTGCCACCCAAGGATATTTTCGATGGATTTTTTGTCACAGTATGGCTCTAAAACCTCTCATATTTAATGTAAAACTAGCCAATTGCCATCATTTACCGCTGAAAATCGCAGAAAATCCGTATTCCTACGTTTTTTAGCGCAAAATTTGGATTTTCGCCTATTTTTTTCTCTGTGAAAAAATGCCATTTGGCCGACTCGCCGTACTTGATGAGGTCATTGTGACGCAATACTAGATATGTTTAGTACTTATTTGGTATCAATGGAAAGAGGGAGTACCTAAGCGATCCACTTGTATCACAATCATAGCATCGGTGCTTTATAAAACATTCTCGGGGGGGTGGACAACCCCCATTGGTAAACCGGTGTTACAAAAAAGGCTTGGGAAGACGCTGGTAAAAGGCAATTCAAAAGACGGACGATCATCAGTAAAATGTTCTGATGGAATAACCTTGTGCAAGCGTTAACAGGGCAACTGTTGTTCAGGGAGAACCATTGACAACGCCCGCTATCACTGTATGTGATTATTTACTCTGCAAGGTAATTTAATACCAGAGTGTCACTATATCGAGGTTACAATGTAATGCTAATCTTGATATTAAAAGACAACTTTGCCGCCAATCTTGATGGTTAATAGGGACGTGATGTCAATACTGTGTTACCAGTTTTGGCGTGATTTTGAAATGGCATTTTCCCAGTCGTACCACGACTTAATGTAGGAGAGAAGAGATGAGAGGGGGGGGGGGGGAGGGAGGAAATAGATAGAGAAAGATACAAGGTAGACGAAGACAGAATGTGAAGAACAGCTACAAACTGAGTATAGAGATAACGAGAGAATTAGGAGAAAAAAGGGAGAGAGCGAGTATGGAAGAATGGGAAATATGAGGTAATTATATTGCGAAATATGAAGCTGAGCCGAAGAAGTAGCTTAAGTCCATATTTTAATGTTTGAGTTACAGTCCTTTTGCAACACTTTTAAAATACTAGAGGAATTTATGAAAGAGATATACATTTAATTTAGCATGGTTATAGTGAAACAAAAAGTGGTCATGCGGGCAATTGAATTACGCAGATAAATGAATATATCGATTTTGGACTTAATTACTTTTTGGCGCTCAACATTGGAGTAATGTACAGTTTTAATGGCTCAAAAACATCACAGCTTGCTCAAAATTCCTAAAAAGTGGACTAAACAACCTCTAACTCTCCTTACATGGGTGCTATAATCCGGGAAGTGTGATGCGGCAATTAATTACGAAATAGCATCCATAAAATAATCGATTTTTTGGACTTAAGTATTTTTGCGTCTAAATTGAGAATGCCATTATTATTGCTAAACACGTCAAAGATTTTTCCTAGGATTTCTTACCAAGTGGCCAACACACCAAAAACAGTAATTTGTTATCAATGTGGAGTTAAGTACTTTTTGCAACTATGTCTTCATATAGAGAAAAGCATGAAATATGGAATGTGAGAGAAGGAACGAGATATTGAGGAATAAAAAGAGGAAAAAGAAAGAAAAAAAAAAGCACTTGATTTAACATATCCCTATTGGCTTTAAACTAAAAATTAATAGTAAACATCATTGATTTGCTTACAATGAGTGACTGATTGACTGAATTTTAAGATCCTACCGCCATGTTCTCCCATTTGAAAGTTAAGGAGGTCTTGTTGCGAGTTAAAGTGATTAAAAAAGTCCCTGTATTGGCGACCGCTCCCTTCCCCTTTCATGATTTGCTTTGCGAAATCACAACCGACCTCTACTAGATTGAAGTAAGTGTTTGAGATATTGTTTGCATGTAATTGTATCAACTTGATTGCTGAACAAAATGTAATATATGGCGCTTCTAAGACCTCCTGTTTAGTACTAAATTTAAGAGGCTGGTCTAATAATATTCAAAGTTTCAACATACTTTTAGAATCCCAAGCCCCAGCACAAAATGTCCAATATATTCAACATTGGCAACGCTTTTAAAAGTAAAGCAGTCAAGTGTTAGTTAAAAATAAGACACGATAGTGGATATCAAAAATGCAAGACAACATCAAGAATTACAAAACTGACACGTGCAATAAGGATAATAATACGACTTCGTCCCATTAAATCCTCATATCAGCCTATCATCAGTCCACTGTTGGGACGAAAGCCTCAAACATGTTGCCATGCTGGATTTCGACCTACCCTTCCATTCCACTGCTGGCACTAGGCTGTTTGTAAGGGACTCTGGTTAGGCCTAGAGTAAATGTTGAAGGTAACGCCCCTGGATGGTCCCCTACTCTTTTCGATAAGGTTTGCAAACTTTTTACGTTTCAGGAATGACTCCCGGATCCACGGGACCAACATCTTTGCATGACTTTTCCGAACTCATGAGGGCGCACGACACCTATTGCAATACACCTGCACCTTTTACGCAATGGGTGTAGTCGAGGAGAAATTCCATACTCACACTGCTGCGCAATTATAATGGCAATTTCCGACCTTATAGAACTATTTGAGTATGACCAATAAACCCGACTCTCGCGGGGGCCGAACCAGGCCTCTCGTCGATCTTTACTCTGCCGACGGTTCACCGCCTTAGACCGCTCGGCCACCTTGCCCATTTAACCGCGGAAAAAATCCCGGTCATTCATGATGCCCTCCAAGTAATGTACTCTCCACTCAACATCTACAAGCGTCCAGTTTAACTCTCGTCTACCAAAGTCCTTGAGAGGGGTTGCATCTCTTAAAGTTTTCCGCCAGTCGCCATGGTCTCAGTGAACTGATAAAGAATACGAATGGGGGCCAGATAATGTCTTATATTAATGAAGCTTTGTGTAAAACAGAAAACAAAAGTTATGAGAAAAAGAAACGGGGAGGCAGAAGATATAGGCCTAGCGGACTTATAGTCAACCTCCAACGGTGTGAAGAATAAGGCACTCAATTCAGGTGACTTTGTCCGCAAAATTAGTTTCACGCGTATCCATTGTGTCTATGAAGTCCGGACTATGGTTCCAGGGGAAGTAGATCTCCTTTTACACCGGTTTGAAGAAGATTCAACTATTTATTAATGTCCCTGGCAGGAAAAGAACATATCCTAGTGATTTGACCTATGAAATGCGATGCTCGTATATGCAAAATGGGCCCACTTTCAAAACCATTCTTTCCAACACCTTTTAAAGCGATTACTGGGATATTTCACAAAAAATGAATTCTTAACCCTTTTGCTTCAAATGATAGTCTAGGCCATTGGAAGAAACAGAGATTATATTTTACACTAAAAAATAACATACCCCAAGACAGATAGGGACATTGCTATGAGGATAAAGACATCAGGTAATTTGTAGGCCAACTTTAAAGGTTTTCCATAACTTTAATCAACCAATGTGTATATTCATGAATATTTTTGACTCGTCTCACGTTACATTAAACCACAAAAGGTTATAGACCGATCAATAAACAAGGTGCATAGCGTGGGAAACATGCAAACGGTGTGCGTTTTCTGGTGTTAAACGCAATTTTCGTCGTCTTGCTGAAGTTTAAACCGTCGCGGGTGGTTGTGACCGGTGACGCTATAAATTATAAAATCGATTCCTTCTAGTTTTTTACCCATAAGGAAGCTGATTTGGTTCTTAATCATTGCGGGTGAGGCCTTTTGTATATAAAAAAGGCCTTACAGCCATGCAAAAATATCGATTTTGAAAATCCTTGAGGGCGCACTATTTTTCAAAATGTGCCAGTTGTGCGCTTTAAAGGGCTTGTTCCGATCGTCTTGGGACTCCCCTAATTTACCCGGACGTAGTAAGTAACAATTTTGATATCAGTGAAAATGCCGTATTGTTCTCATTGTCGTCCTGCCATTTCAGCTTTCCAAATCAATTTTTTTCTCAAGATACACATAAAAAACTACCGTTTAATGGTTAACCATCAATCTTAGAACAGAAGTGAATAGGGCATGCACTATGCATTATCGCGTCTAACATCAAAACCGCAAGTTGTTTCCCACGGTACTGATTGGTCAGTGTGTAAAAGTTATCAAGCTTCTCATACAAGAAAAGAACACGAGACCGACAAAAATAGGACAAGACCTTTAACGCCTCCCGTAGTTCACGCCTTGATTAAAGGGATAGCAGCTATTTTTGCTAATACGAACATCGAAAAAAATCATCAAAAATTCATTATTTTATATTTTGTTTCTGGCATGGATATGCGAACATAACCTGCAAGTGGTTGGTTTGAAATCTGGGTATTAAAGACAAGGCAGTAATTTATCGGATTCTGTTAATTATATACGTGCGTATCAAAAATTCCGACCTTGAGATCAAAACAGCCTTTCCCGGGGAAATATCCAGTGGCGGCGCCAGGACCTTTTTTTTCTGGGGGGGGGGGGGGACAAAGTGAAAAATTTTTTTTTGGGGGGGGAAAAAGGGGATGTAATCTGGGGGGCCAGGGTGTGGGCAAGTATCAATATCTTGAGATTATAACCAATTTGGACCAAAAATCGCTCGATTTTTTTTCCCCAAAAATTTGGTGTTTTGGCCCCAAATCGCCGAATTGCCTAAAATCCCTCATTTTTCTTTCGACCGGGGGGGGGGGGGGGGGGGCAAAATAGGGGCAAGACAAAATTGGGGGGGGGAGAACAAAAAGCCCCCATGCCACACCGTGGCGCCACCCCACTGGCATATAAATATTTCAGCGTGATATTGTGCACCATGATCAATACAGTTTGACCTCAAACACAAACATTATTGATCTTTGTTTCTTCTGTACTGGTGTCAACTACAATCAGCTGTTCAGTAGAGATTTTTATGGCACGCTCACGTATCAAATCATGGCGAGTTTTCCCTCGCATGTCGAGCTTCATGCGCCGTATATCGAGTGTACTCCGCTATATGTCGAGTTTCCGCGCTGCCTATCCAGTTTGAACTCTATGTGCCGAGTTTCAGAAATCATGTCCAGAATAATCAAAATCATGTCAGAATAAAATCATGCCGAGTTTTAAAAAAAACTGGACATATTTTTTTTCAAAATGTGCAAATGGACATGATTTTTTTCTCAACAATGAGCAAACTCGACATGATTTTTTCTCAACATGCGCAAACTCGGAATGATTTTTTTTCTGGACATGAGGAAACCTGGACTGATTTATGTCAAATCACCATATAGAGAGCAAAACTCGATGTATAGAGGGCAGCAACACTGGACAGATAGTGCGGTAAACTCGACATATAACGCTTCACACTCGACATATGGCGAGGTCTCTGGGGAAACTCGATACACAGCGCATGAACTCGACCCATGATTTGATACGTGGAAGGTGCCCTCTATACAATCGAGTTTTGCTCTCTATATGGTGAGTTTGACTAAATATGTCGAGTTTTCCTAATGTTGAGCAAACACATTCGATGATTTTGAACTCGGCAGGATTTGTTTCTGGACATGAGGAAAAATGGACATGATATGTTCAAACTCACAATATAGAGAGCAAAAATCGATGTTATAGAGGGCAAATGGACAGATAGCCTGTAAACTCTGACATATAACGCTGAACACTCGACATATGGCGAGGAATAACATCAATACACAGCGCGTGAAAATAGACTGAATGATACGTGGAGCGGGCCATAATTTGAGACGCCGTTCGCTCCTATGCATATTTGCGGGAGAAGGTTTATGAACAAATTTACCGCAAAACGTTAAAATAAATAAATTTAAAAAATATGGTGGAACAACTAATTTTCAGAAGAAGAAGAAATTCTTTTTTGCTGTAGTCAAAAAATAGTTAGCCGAATATTCTCAATGCATTATGCTTGTTGTTGAAGACAGTTCTGAAGAAGGAATGTAATTTCGCATATAGGAGGTATGTAGTGCTGCCCAATTTAGTAGGAGCTTTTGATTCCAAAGGGCAAGGTACAGGGAGGTTTAATGCAGAGGAGGTAATGCCATTGTCACCCCCCCCCCCACCACCACCACACTAAAATCTTCTTTTTCTTTTCAAAGTAACTGCATAGGAATTGTAGCAAAACGTTCAATTGATACACTCATATATTTTAACAACGAAATTGCAGCCTTATTGTGTGAAATATAGCTCCAAACTTATACGTCATTACGGAAATCAAATATTTTAGTTTCCGATACCGATTTGCTATGACATTAGTATTGAAATAGTGTCGTATAATATATTACGACAGTATACCATTGCATTTTACTTTTCAGTGCTTATTAAAGTGCCGTGCACTCACAATACGTCACTATTTACAAACATTTATTCATAATATATACTGACGTATAGTGAAAATGTCAGTATGTAAAAATAAGATCTTTGTCATTCGCCAAATTAGATATAAGATAATTATTTATGATTTTTTGTTTCATTTTTGGGACTTGGTTAAAATTGACGAAATCGATATTTTAAGCCAATTAGTCAAATATAACAAAAATAACCATGCGGTACTACAAATAATAGCATGACGAATTTTGGGATAACTATTTCGCATTCATTTTCTGCAAGAACTACCATTTATTTTAGGGGAAAATGACCATGCCTATTTTTGGTGAAAATTACCATAGGGGGGTAGTTACTTGGTTTTGTATTGAGTTGTTGATGGGATGACACAAATTTCTTAAATAAAATAATGAATGTTGATTTGTACGATTTAGATACTCAGGGGTCAGGGCGCCATCGTGAATAAGGCACCCACAAGCTAATGTTAATTTACCAGCATTGGACGTTTCGTTAACAAACATTCTATGTCTTAATTAGCCTGTTTAGATCACTTGTGTTACAAAAAATGCAGACGTGTTAGAAAAAAAACCACACAAACACCAGGATTTGAATCCTCTCTCAACGACACCGACTTAATTTAATACTTAATCCTTTTGCTTAGCAAATTTAGGATGGTGCAACACCCGTTACTTCAGTAAAGATAACCCACGCAAATTACTATAATATCTATAGAAGATTGAAGACACAAATGACAACGCTCTCGACACCCCACAACTCTTTTCCAAATTCAAACATTTGTTCTGGGTTGTGGATAGAGCTAACATTGCAATTATAATTGGGCCATGATATCGTTACTAGAGAGGTATATCAATATATTTTCATTGAGGCCACAATGTCGTGCTCAGCTAAGACTAGGCCATGCCAAAGCGAAAAAGATCCGATAAGGACCAAGGTGGCGCACCCCTGGAAAGTACATATTCTTTTTTCTTTCTTTCCGAAATATCTATCTTTCGTAAATTACAGAAATCCAGTTTCTAACGTTTGTTCCTCACTTCTAGTAGTTGACATTCTCGAGAAAAATGAATTTAATGTCTCCTCATTTTGCACTGAATATCATGACTACGGATGTATACCAGATTCATTGACTCCAGCAATACTGGGGGCTATTGGATAATTAAATCCGATCCTCTCGGTAATTAGAGCCAAACACTTCAACAGATTCTTTTCATCTGAACTGCAGAGTCATTGTTATTACTCCATGCAACTGAAACGATTATTGCATGTGCTATACCATCACCCCGATTTAGATTAAGCTATTTCAATGACGTGGAACACAAATTACCCGGCCTCTTTCATCACCGATACATAATTAGAGTCTACTTGTTTTCAATTTTTCTTTTACCCTCATATTTGCTTCATCCTTTATTCGAAAGGGAAAAAGGTGAACAAGCTAATGAGAAAAATTGTTTGGGCAAAACTGTGACCTAACATCTGTTGTGCAGAACCAAACCCGTACCTTGCCGAGTACTCCCATTCCTAATGCAATTTATTTATTTCATAGCAGAATTCGAAAATCATTCACCTATATGAAATGCATTTGAACGGTGCGAACAAACTTTTAATAATATAAAAGAGGTCCAATAGAATATGATTAAGTTTTATGGGTATGGATTCGCCCAAGAGTGTAGGTGCATAGCTGCCAATCAAACTCTTTCATCTTTCATGATTTTTCTCAGCTTCCTGTTGCTTTTTGAATAAATGCTGAAATATAACATCAAAGTTATTTAACTCCCAGCAGAAGTTTTAGTTTTTATTTGTATTCTGAATGCGGCTGTAGTTCAATCTAAACCGGGGAGGTGAAAACAATCAAAAGCTTTTAACGTCATGGAAATAACAATTGGTTTGCAGTCCCCAGAAATCTGAAGTCCGTTGTCCTATTCATCACTATTTCTAATGGGGGCGGATTTACTTATCAAGAGGCACCATTATTTGCTGGAGTCATGGAACGTTGTGTACATCGCTTGGTCACTGATATTCAAGGGAAAAAAAGGAGATGACATTTAATTCATTTTCACGAAAATGGTGCACATACTAGAAGTGAGAACGCGCGTAGAAACTGATTTTGATAATTTTAACATTTTATTTAGCAATATTATGTACTTGTAAGGGGTGCGTCACCTTAGTAAAACGCATTAGATCTTGCCCCCGCTTCCTATAATACCCAATGTTTTGTAGAATACGCCATGAGTCGACATTCGATCTTTTAGCCTTGAAGGCAGAAAAGACTTTTCATTTAAGGAAATTAGCCTTTTCAATTTGTATAACAAAATTAACTTCCAATGGGTTACTGCTATACAATGATGCATTAACCACCCTGAGCACCAATAAAAAACATTGATCCAATGTTGAAACTAGTTCGTCTTATTCCCCCCTTTTTTTTTTTTTTTTCTAGTAGACGAATAATCGTACGCATCAATCGACTAATTATCATACAAACAACGCAAAAAAACCACTCACCTGGTTTCTCTATTTATTTAGTAGCTAGATCAATTCTCTGAAAATCCGCCGTATGTCGCAAATGGCTTCCGCTATTTTATTTTTTTATTCAAATTATATATTCTCGAATTCTGTAACAAGAATTACGAAAATATCCTTTTTCAATATTCCTTAGAGTTTATACAATTACCAAACCGTATATCTTTATTTCATTTCTGACAATAGCTCGACGTTGGTATTCATTAAAACGTCCCCGAAAAGCTTTTACATATAGTCCATGAATCTGGATGCAGAATTGTAACTCATCATTATTTTAAAGTAAAAACAATCCTTGACCCCCCGAACATTATTTGATATCGTGTCGGGGGGTCATAGGTATGGTTTTGATTTACGTACTAATGAATTATCTGAGATACATTTGATCTATAAGTCCACTTAACAAACAAAACACCGGGGTATCATGAACAAAGATTTTAACGTAATACCAAAATCATCCTATGTGTATTTGGTATTCAGCCGATTTACTTGATTGACGTAATCCTAGTGTAAGAAAGGGGGTTAACTCCTGTTTTTTAGAAATGTTTAGCCTGCCACGTGAATGCCCACGTTCTTTAAAGAGACCCTGGCACATTTGAAAATAGTGGGCGGGCTTCAAGATTTTCAAATTGATATTTTGCATGGCTGTAAAGCTTTTATAATACATTAAGCCCTCACCTGAAATGATTAAACCAAACATCTCCCTAATGGGTACGAAAACGATTTTATAATAAATGATTCCGGCGACATTTATTCAGCAGGCGAAGAAAATGGCATTTAGCCGCAAGGAAACACACACACCAGAGTTGATTCCACGTCCATGCTGTTGACCAGTCTGTGACCTTTGTGCTTTTAAATATGAATGAGTACGAGTCATATATCATGATAGACACGTTAAATTGGTTGATTAAAGTTTAGCCTACAGATTACCTGGATGTTCTTACTTTCTGTTTTTTTTTAGCCTAAATATTTACCCTGGATTCCTTTAGCTTCTGTGTTTTGGGTATTTATTTTTAATTTATGGGTAAATATAAATCTCTATTCTTCCAATGGCCAGACTATCATTTGTGAGCAATGAAGAAATTTCATATTTTGGGTGAAATGTGCCACTATAAGCCGCTTTGTTATTTTACTTTGCGCGCAATTAATATGGTCTTTCTGGACTATATTGCGAAGGTAATATGCCCGTAACAAATAGATTTTGGCAGTCTTCCATAAAACTAATTCGAGAGTCGCACACAGAACCATTGAGTCTCACTCTACATCCGGGACATCCCTATTTCAATTGTAACACATCCTTTGCTAAAATGCTTCTATAACTCCTTTTAACATATTCGACAGGCCCATATTCTGGATGTAGTTTATATGTCCTAACGCTTTTTCAGGCTCCATATTCTCAATATTGTCTGTGTAAATAAAAGTCATTTGATATTCCAAACTTGTGCCATGCACTGTTTGCGATAATTGTATTCCATGCTGCCGTAGGGACTTTTCTGCAATGCATTAATGGAATGGGTGTGGTATTTTTGTCGCTAGCGCGTATTGTATTGTGGGAATTCAGGGAAATCTTCCTTTAACCGTATAAATGTTGTGTGTGTGTGGGGTGTGTGTGATGTGTGTGTGTGGGGAGGGGGGGGGGGGTGCATTGGATGTTTTTTTCCTGAATGAAGGAAGGGGATGAAGGGGGAATTTGTGCTTAAAGCATAGCTATAACACCGCAGTATTTTTATGGAATACTTAGGGAAGCCATTTTCAAAGCTACCGACCTAAGATTTAGGCTGATTGCACTTATAGTAATTCGCGAATGCAGTCATAAACATGCATAATTTTGAATGTTTTTGGGAAAAAAAGTAAAAAATTTGACATGTGGAAGAATTATAGTCTTAGCTCCTCCCCCCCCCCCCCCATGAGCAACAGCAACGCATAAGCAATGTTTCAAACAGCAGATTAATAACTTTCTATGGGTTTTTTTGCATCCGGACCTGCTGTTTTAGCGCGGAGAAGAATTATTGTAAACATTCTTCTATTCGGTAATTTTATATCATGACTTATTCTTCGTAATTTATAATAAAGTTTATTGCTAACGCATAAACTATTTAAAACACCAGGAAATGATTGCTGATCTCTTTTGGGTTGCTTGGTTACCGATTGTATGGGAACCAATCGTGTTTCATTCATCATCAACAACATCATCATCACATCACCCTTTTGTCTTCCCAATCAATCAGGGTGATGTATTTTTCGGGGAAGCTGCCCGTCTTTCCTGGACAATGTTGACTTCGCTATTTGCCACCGGGAGTTAGAGTATATCCGCCTTCGGGCTTGTTGCAATCATAAACTTCCCCCCCCCCAATGTGTGGTAGACCAGCATAAGGTCTTTTAATTTCCAATTTTCCTCAATTTTAGGTTTTATTGGTTTATTGGTATTTTTGCTTATTCTCTTTTAACATATTGGACTTTTGTATTTTGTAATTGGAATTTTGGAGCTTGTTTTATGCCATACGATAATGTGAATCTTTTTTTGGGGGGAAATTAAAAAGAAATTGGGTCATTTAATGGATCTGAACCTTCTATAAATTGAACTTGTAGCCCTATAATTGATGGTTAAGTTTAATTTAGCTAGTGGGATAGGTCGTTCCTTTAGCCATTTGCGCATTTGCTAAAACTATTGTAAATTTGTATGTATTCCAATAAGCATCTAATTGCGACTTCAAGTGTGAAGGTAGGCTATTATTATTGGATCGGTACCTTCCTTTGCATTGTTGGGGAGTGGGAACACAGCGGCTAAGTATATATAAATGGTCGCAGTGGGTGCCATTAGGATTAATAACGGAAACCTTCGAATGTGTAGTTAGGCCTGTTCATCCGCTTACCTTCTTTGGCAAATTGCTGAGGAGTGGGAACCTCAGTGGTTTAGTACATTACGGTCGCTGAGTGCTTTTGGAATTTAAAAAAACCTGGAATTTGGATACATAATATTTGGAATACTTTGATTTGGAATTGGAAAAATAGGAGACTAACTTCCTGGCAATGATGCCCGCCACATTCATATCGCATTGCTTTCTGTTTTTCTTTCCTCGGGTGTAAAAATAAATTCACTTTGGTAGTTTTTGTTTTTACCCCCTTCTCATCGGTTCTCAATTTCGTTAAAGTAAATATTACGAAACATGATATTGGGATTCATCGAAGCCCGTTATCAGATCGCCTACTTTGTTTTGAAGATCCCATGCGTACTTGCTGATATAATGTCGGTCTTATAATCTTGAGAAATTCGTCAATGATTAAACATACATTTATGGTATTGCAAGGATTAATTATAGATTCATTAGACTATTAATACATATCTGAATAGAATTTCTCTCATAGAATTCTAACATATTCAATATATCTTAGGGGATTTCAAGTAGCAAATTTTCTGGGTGATCTTCAACGGCAAACTTCTTTGATATTTTTTTGCGCCATTAGAGTACATGTTTTGTTTCCGAAAGGTTTGATTGAATAATCTCATGGGGTTTATTCTACGGGTAATATCAAGTAATATTGGTCTTATTCTCATTAAGTTTGCCAGAGTTGGTATTGTACAGTTTGTCAATGTTTTAAAAGTATATTCTCTGGTAACACTAAGGCAGATATGATCATTAAGAGGACAATTCTACGTGCCAGATTGAATTGAATTATTTATCACTATTCTGGATGAATATTTATGTTTCAAAACATCATTAAAAAAAACACTTGTGCTGACCGATGTAAGATTTGTTACAATTTTGTGACAAATCACAATAGCTTACCGCACTTTTCTCAAAACATACACTTAAGAAACAATTTTGTTTAAAATAACACCACTAGTGCTTCCTGATTAACACTTCAAAATATTTCCAGAATGTATTAATTGATTGGAATAACAAGGTGCAGCTCCTGTTATTGGTGACACGATCAATTGGATGGCGGCAATATTTAACTTTGAGCTCACATCAATTGGTGGTTTTTTTTTTTAAATGATACATTACACATTAAATAAAGTAGGTCATGAACATCAATCGGTAACACATCGGTAACTTCAATCGGTAACACTATTTTTGCAATATTTCTTACCAATCACTTAAAATCATCATTGCCGACTTCTCACCCAGTTGCTATGATCGTGTCACGTGGTATATTTCTCCAACGAACATCGTAAATTGAACGACTGTCATTATATAGTATACACGCACCTGAAACCTGAAGTATAACAAAATTAACTAATCAAATCGGAAATGACACTTACAAATCCCCCTAATTTTTGTTGAGTAATATCAACAAGCATAATAGCAGAATTAGTGGAAGAGGTTTAGAGGCTCAAGCTCCTTGAAATTACTTCATTTGGTTAATTTAACATATAGGCTACATGAACATGTATGAACATATAGGCTACATGAACAAGAATGTTAACGCTTGGAGTAACTTCTCTAAGAAAATTCTCCCGAACCGTGGGCAGATCTTTGCTCTTTGTGAATTTCTTTTCTGCTGGAATGAACCTATAATTATTCACTTCCCCTTATTTGAAATCAAGTTGTTTGAATGTTTTAATATTCTCTGAGTGTGCAATAATAATATTTTCATTGCATAGACTTACTCTGTTATGTACATACAGCTGCGAGTCATGCATCTTTAAACATGTCTGTAGAAAATAACAAAAGAAACGGTATGTCTGGTATGCGAGTGACTGACTTTGACTGCTACATAAAGTTGAGGTATTAACCCACCTAGCACCTGTCAGATCAATATCTTAAACATGTCTATAGAAAGCAACAAAACCAATGGTATGCGAATTACTGACCACTGCCTCGAGCTAGCAGTTAGTACAAATAATGCATATTAATTGATCCTGGTATTGCCACGCAATGTAAACATACAATTCTTTTCAAATACGTGGAAGTGAATAATGCGTGGGTTCGTTTCAGCATGCTTGGATATTTTTGTTCCTTTGCTGAACACACTTATTGATGTTTTTGTTAAAAAAAATGATTTTTTTGAGACAACCTATTTAAAATAAGGAATAGTTTTGAGTGTGTCAAATGCTTGCTTAACGAAGTAGGGTGGAAACAAGGTCAAGCCCCCACTGACTGCAATGGACTTTGAACTTCTGTGCCCCTTACATCGGTAACTAAGCATTTTAGACAGTCAAAACTATTCCTTATATTAATCCTATGAACCAATAATTTGCACCATTTTTTTTATCCAAATCGAAGCAACTTTAAAATTTGACCCCCTGTACAACTGAAATTTACCCTTTTTTTTAATTGATTTTTGCTGTTTTTAGCCTATAACTCCGAAACTTTAGGCAGTATATAGTACAAACTATACCTTTTCTGAATCCTTGCGATTAGACAAATAACATGGTATAATTTTCAACATGATTGGATCAATTTAAAAATTTGACCCCCGTACAAACTTTGTCTTGACCCCTCTCCTTAAGGCATCATTTGTTGCACGTAAGAATCACGTTTCAGGGGTCCCTGTCAGTCTGTGAATATATTTAATTACTCAAACTTTTTGTTCTTGAGATGTGTTACAAATGTCTGCTAGCTCCTGGGTTAATTGGCCTGGATCAACGGATGCTGATGATTTATGTTCTAAGCCTAAACTAACAACACATTTGTTTAAAAAAATGGTACATGGAAAGAAAGTCCAAGAATCTTATTCTTCACAGTATGCAAAAAAAAAAATAAAAAATAAAGTGTACAACCTGATTACATACAATGATTAAACTAGCTTTTACCTTACTTTTTTATCTAAAATGAATAAATCCTAACCCTAAATGTTAATGCCTTTGATTCATTAAATATATAAAGTATCGTTGACTAGGTAAAGGACATGCTCTATCTCATTCGTGTTAAATTTCATCTTAAAGGTATTCCAACTTTAACTTAAAGGTGCATTTCGTGATTTCAGCACCTTCTGTTTTATTCATTGATCACTAGATATCCTTGAGAAAAGCTTATTCTCAGAATTTGAGATGATCCCGATCTTGCGGTTTTGTGTTATGAGCAATTGGTCGTTTCCCACGGTCCCATATGCTACTGTGCTGTAATTTCTGTCCGTTTACGCACAGAAAATACAAAATTGCGAATTTCTTACAGATGCGACAGAATTTGCACGTAAGATCGGGCACACATGGATTACTAAGGCTGACGGTTCAGATGATATGAAAATATCAACTTTTTTTGGATAAGTCGGGGGACGAGGCTGTGGATCACGAAATGCCCCTTTAAAAACAACTGCTAGAAAAAATAATTCAACAATTAAAACTCTAACATGGTATTAATCGAACTTAGAAATTGAATGTACGTAATTGTAATCAGCTAAGTATCAGATGATCCATTCGATAAACGAATTTTAATGTGTTTACATTATTTCTGACTCAAGGTTTTGTTTTGTCAAGAGGACCGTGTATTGTTTACAATGTATTTTTTCTGGTTTGTGTCTTACAAGCTAATACAAACCGATGCGATCACGCATAAGTCTTGGATCTGTATTTATAATAGAGAAAACCATAATTTGACTTTCCTGAGTCAATGAATGGGTACAAATATAAGAATGGAATCGATTAATATGATTTCAAAATGATCCTAATAATTTTAATTAGAAATGGAGAAACTTCTACTTAATTTTTCGTAAATATCAAAATGATGCTAATAACGTTAATTGGAAATTAAAAATAAATCATTCTCAACTGATTAATATGACGTATAAGAAGGAGATAACAACCAAACCTATGCAATGATTCGATGGTACTATTTTTTCAAAGATACCATGCATGCTCGTCATAACGCTCTGAGCATTATGGTTTTGACAATATATGAAAGGGTTGACAATTTTGGAACATCTATATGCCACTAGATATAAGTACAGTAGTGGAGAAAACAACCTGTATTATTGCAAAAAGTGTACTGTGACATAAAAAATTCAAACTATATTCCTCAAACGAAACACATAGGCCGGTATTCACAAAAGCGGGTTAACTTTACCCCAGGTAACCTGGGGTTAAACATGGTTTAACCCACGATCATGGGTTAAATTCATGTTATTCTGTATGGGATATTTAACCCAGGGTTAAAATTAACACTGGGTTAAACTTAACCTGCTTTTGTGAATACCGGCCATAGAGGACTCGTTATAACATTTGGTTTAGTCGTTAGAATGTGTGCAATTTAAAATTTGATAAGTGAACGTTAATTTGAAATGATCTCGTGCTGAAATGGTTAAATGATTTAATCTCTTTTGCCATAAGATGCTAGACATTTAAATAAATACACACCGCCTATTAACCTCATTTGGTAAATGCGGACAAATTGTGAAAATGAATTCATACGTTCAAATCCGCTATTTGCCCATTGCCCATGTAAACTTCAGAAAAGTCGATCAAACCATTTCTGAAAGTGGGTAGAAGGTGAAAAGTCGTCTTGAGCCAATATTTTAGGAGAACAATCCCTTCCTTGAAACTACAACGTGGGCCGGTCGAGGGATTTCTAAGGGCATTTGAATAGATTAAATGGCTATGCTTTCAATCTATGTCGCGTTCAAAATAGGACGGTGTTTATTTGAAATAATGCTAAAGATTGGAAATACTGTGAAAAAAATACGTCATTACATCCTAATTGAATGTATTTTTGTTTTCACTGTTGACAAAGAATATATTTTTTGGTTCACTGCTGGCGAAGAATATATTTCTGTTTCATTAGTGCCAAATAGGATAACTAAGAGCAGACGTGTGTAGCAACAGTTTAATGTTTAATTTCAGCTACCTTTAAGGGTTGGTGTACCGATCATAATGTTTTCTACCTCACATAAAAGCATATCACCAAATATCTTGTCACAAAATTTTGGTTAAATTTGGATAGTAGAATCAAAAATGTATACTAAATTGGTCCATAGGAGAGTGTATGTGTTAAATAATGTGGTCGACCACATTTGGAGACTTTCATAACATAAATTTAAGGAAACATTTCATGGTAAATTTCACTGTGTTATGAGGAAAAATATTAACTTACTTTTGGTTTTATGGCTTTCATTAAGTAGTAAATGACTAACTTTGCACAGGACGAAAGTAAACATTTTTTCCATACATATAAATAGTGTTGCTTTATTTTAAATCGATTAAAGGTGCAACTAGAGTTTTTTAGGCATCCATATAATTATTGTTTCATATGTAGTGATTTCATAGGTAAGAACCCCGATAGATCTCTTTGTATTTGCTATAGAAATGCCTTTAAAGTGAAAACAAAAGGCGATTTTGATTTGCTTATATTTCAATATAAAACATAGGATGAATTTATGATTTGCTCCTGTAGTAAACTAGAAATTTCACAAACTTGGTTTCAACGAAATGATTCTTAGCTTAACCCTTTCATATGGGGATATTGTTGATAGAAAGCTTTACATTAGTGCAAAAACCAAAATTTTCACATTGTTTAGGGAAATCTCTCTATGTGAAATCTCTCGTTGCACCTTTAATTATGAATCATTAACTAATTAAGTGTAGATACGACTTTGTTGCACTCTCATTTGAAACAGTCAAAGTTTTTGCACTCTCATTTGAAACAGTCAAGTAGTGCAATAAGATTGTATCTATACTCAATAAGACGTATAATAGGTATATAGTTGTGGCTTAAGGTAGATTTACACTTGAAAATATATCGTAAATTAAGCTTATTAGCTACTTGTTCAAATGACAATATTCCTGAGGGTTAAGTCCGCATGACAGGGTGCATTGATCCTTTACCTGGACCCGTGCTAGGCAATTTGGCCTGGGTCCTCGCACACCAAGGAAAATAGCGGTAAAGAATGGGCGGTTGTCAAGCAGCCAACCACACTTTTGTGGGCAGGACCAGCCGATATCTGGTTACAGTTTCAGTGAAAACAAGACTAGCGCGAAACATTATGTCTAGAAATCAAGGAAGGTTTCCGACCAGAATTGCATATGTATCGCTTAGCTTTGCATGGTTGAGATTCCACTGCGCTAAAACAATTTTGAAACCACTGAAGCGAATCCGGGCTACTTCTAGCCCAGGTTCCCAGGTAGAGGGTTAAGAAAAAACGAACGCGATACACGCTTCTAAGGAAAGAAGAACTACTACATGCATCAGTAGGGAAGTGGCGTAGCCAAGAGGGGGCAGAGGGGTTCAGAGTGCCACCTCTGAAATTTTTATGGATTGGAAATCTGAGAGAAAAAGACGGATTCTTTCATGTTAATCGGCCTCTTCTTATTCTTTTGCCTGTGATCAGGATATTTATACACCTACCGGGAACTTGCAATTTCCCCCTTGGAACCACCCGGGATGTACGCGCCTGAGTGGAGGGGGGATTTTGTTACACAGGAGTATACTATAAAGCAAGCGTTAAAATAACAAAGCTCCACTTTTTAAATACAAAATACATGTTTATACTTTCATTTAACTCAATTACGCATTTTATGATGTTAACCGGTCAGGGTGTTTGTTCTATTTTCTCTGTGGGTATAGTGAGAAGACAATATTTTGGCCATATCATATTTAGTTACTGCCGGCCATGGGTCAGCAAATGTCTTGTTTGTGTTCGCGGTTGTGATATTTTTTGTTTTCGGTTGTGTAAATGGTTATATTAGATCAAAAATCATAACTCATAATATAAACTGTTTGGAAATTAAACATAAATAGGCATTATTAGTCATGATAGTGTCCCAATAGTATTCTAGGTAACATGATGTTGATAAATTTATGAAATTTTGAAATTGTCAAATGTAACTTTTGAATCAATCTGAAGTTATGTAAGCGTTATAATTGACAAAACCTAGAAAAGTGGATATTTTTATGAATGAAGTATAAATACGTCCTAAAGTTGATCAATAAAATCGACTTTGTGTTGAAAATGGAAAAAAATAAATATTTACAAATGAATGCGTTTTTTGCACCTGTCGCAATTGCAATCATCAGCACTTTAGCGCGTGTTTGTATCTTAAATTTGTTTGTAGGGGGTATGTGTAAGTGTGTATCTGTAAACTTCATCAATACAGATTTTCTAAAGACGGACAAAGGTCACGATAGAAACACTAACTGTACGATTCGTTTCTCTGTGCTATTAATCCTAAAAATCAAAATTCATTACTAAAGGGAAATTTGTAAATTCGTATTCGACTTATGAGATGATTTGTTATATGTTGATATAAGAATTGTATTATTAATGCATTTAAGGACTCCCAATTGTTTTACTATTTTGTTTTTATACTCGTATAAACAGGATGTTGTTAATAAAAGCCTCTTAGTTTGATTGGATGTCTAAAACTGCTCGTTTTATAAAACTTTACGTGGGTGATTGATGTGCGTTAGTACGCCGTCTCATGCGCACGCGTTTTAACTTGGTTATGCTAACCACACAACCCAAATAATCACCATTTGAAAGTTTAGTTTTTTAAAGGTTTTAATTATGTATCACACCGGTGTGAAAGCAGATATAGTCCGGCGGGAGCCACAGTCCGGGGCTCCATAGACGATAACGGAATAAAGCGTGAAACTAATGTTGAAGAATCAACTGAATCGATTGCCCTATTGTTCACCATTGTTCCCGGACTATGAGTACGCCGGACAATAATTACTTCTACACCGTCTTTCCTCGGGTGTTGCACACAGGACCAAAAAGCTGGGAAGGGGGTATCCCGCTTGGCAAAATGCAAGGTGTTTATGTTGATAATGAATAATAACCTAAACATTTTAACCACTTAACCACAAACCAAAAGCTCGATGTTTTCATGCAAAGAGACAATAAACAAGGCTTATTTATCCTCGGTGCAGGATAGCGCATTTATTATTATAAACATAGTCAAATCTCAATTCTGAACAAAATTGAAGAAGTACTTCAAACAAATTGTTTTTATTTCATATTTAACCGTGCAAAAATCTCAACATCAAGATATTTATGTGCGTGTGTCATAACGATTGACGAGTATTTGTAATTAAAAACTCAACAACGATTCCTCCACTGGAAAAAGCGAACCATTAACCTTTATAAGTTGCGTGCATTATTGTACGGATATGCACGCATTAACATATGCACGCATTAACGCATGCGTGATGGTGCACGTTCTAGTGCACGTTCAATTCCATCGGTGATAGGTAACGGACAGCCAATGATATTACAGGCTTGCCCAATAAGCCACGCCCATTAGGATACAAAAGAAAATTAATCATTAATCAATCTATTTTGGATGGAAAAATGTAATATTGGAAGGACAAGAACACTTTTGAAAGAGTCTCGATGCAATTCAAAAAACGTCGCCAAATTTAAATGTGTTTCATTATGCGATTTATACAATGAAAAAAGTAAAATAATCATACCCTACATGTTTACGAAATTAAAAAGTAGGATGTCTTATGACTTCTTTAAGAGTAATATTAAAATGAAATACGATATCCTTAAGAAAGAGCGGTCTCATGCTCTTACAAACAAGTGAGATATAATTTAATCAATAAAACATTTGAATAATGATTTTCTCAACAAATATGTATCAAATCTAAAAGCGTATTAACTATCATATCCTTAATATTCTTCTAATATTCTTCTTTTTAAACTAGTAATAGCAATTTTATTCGCTGTAGGTATAATCTCCAAGAATAACCAAATGTTTGTTTTCAAGATTTTTGGTATGAGGATATCATATGCTACTAACAAGCATTGTATTATTCAAAAATGTACTATAAATAATCATTGTCTTATTAAAGATAAAATAATATCTATAAATTCCAGCCCTAGACGTTTAATTTAAAAGCAGCAGCAATTCATTCCGTATAATTATATAAATCATCGTAATAAAATGTATGAAATGTTAAGGTTCCACTCAGAAACTAATTTACACAAAAGTTATTATGAGTTATTTCCTATGTAAAGAATTAAATTCAATTTTTCCTTGTGATGCATGTTTAAATAAATATTAACCTAACACTAGAAACGAACCATTATGCAAGGTATACAATAATCTCCCCTAAATATCGCTATACTTTAAAAATGATACATGCTATTAATAAACGTTTTCGTATTTAAAAACTTGAATGAATGATAATTTTGTATATATTTCACCCCAAAACATAGCAAGATAAAAAAAAAATAAATAAATAAAGTCATCAATCACTACGTAGATCAACCTTTAAGCCGATATGTCCCTGATTATACATATCAATCTCCCCGACGCCCACTGTCGATTGCGCTGTGGATCATGAGGGATCGAATTTCATATCCAACTTCCCGCCTTTTTTGTTGGCGGGAGATGAGCTTTATATTCTCTCTCTCTTTTCAGTGTTCGCTCTCCACTCCATGCACACTGTAACAATTTTCTCTGTCTACTCTAACCCACTTCATAGTACTTGAAACCGATGTTTTCTGATGTTCTAAAGTTCAAAAATATCTCGACTGTTTACTGACTTGATCTCTTTCACTTATACTGTACCCCAGTGTACAGCGTGTTTTCAAATCCGTTCTTTTTTGTTATCAGAAGAAACTCAACTTTATTTCGCCAACATTCTCTTACTCAGGAGAGCACGTTAATCGACATATACTTTTTTTTTTGGTGTTTTTGCAGATTTTAAGCCGAACAATAGCTTTACGATACAAAATGAATCACTCGCAGAAAGTGTTCATCTTTTCGCTGGCGACGATCCTGTGCCTTGCCTTTTCAACAGTCACAGCAACAGAGGAGTTGGATGAAGCTAAAGCGGCTGCTTTACTTGCCGAATATTTATATCCGGAATTAGTCAACAGTCCAGAGTTCCAAGGTAAGAAACCTTCCACTTATATATAAAACAACTTGCTTAATCTAAGTATTAATGGTAACGAGAACGCATTGAAAATGGTTGTTTCGTAGTAGGTTTTAACAAACCTAAGGGGAACCTTTTTACTCGTGCTTATTTTTGTTTTCATTAAAGCGTTAACCATTAGCTGTCATTTTTACTTATTTTCGTCACCTTTGTTATGATATCATTTTGGAATACCTGCAAAGCAACAAAACGTTCTATTAAAATAGTTTTCTTATGATATATTTAGCAGAACCTTATGACAAATCGAACAGGTGGCACAATTATATTCCTTATATAAGGTCTGCAGTGATATTGCAGATGTACAAATCTTTCAATGAAACAATATCTAAACCTAAGCGCTGTACTTCCGTGTTTAATTGTTTTGAATACCACTGGCGCAAACAGAGTTAATTCATAATTCACAAAACCAAAATAAAAGCGAATAAATTCATTAAAATGCTGTCATACATAAAAGGATTGGAATGCTGACACTTAAGTTAGTGGTGTACAGCATATATATAAGAAAGAATGTCTGAATCGAACCGAACACATTCGGTCTTAAAATGTTAAAATGTGCTTTAAAATATCCACTTAGTGATAACATTATGTTGGTATAACACTAGTTAAGTTAAAATTCCATTTGGTAATTGACAACCGAACGTGCAATGTTTTAAAACGCAATTGATGAGAAATTAGATATACTCTACATAACGTAACACGAAAGAATACCGGTGATTAAAATCATTCATTATCCAGGATGTGGACCTTCCGAGCACTAAGCGGATACTCTATCAACTGAGCTAATGGGTACAGTTAGTTCAGTTGATAGCAGGGGCGTAGCCAGCGGAGTGGTAAACGGGACAGAGTGCCCTCTTCGGAATTTGTTGAGGGAAAATCTGGAAGGAAAAGGTAGTTATTCATGTTTAATTCAACCCTTTTACCTCATTTTGCCTATAATTGGGGCATTTTTAACACCTACCACGCACTCCCCCCCCCCTCAACCCCCGGGCTGGTTACGCTCCTTGGTAGAGTTTCCCCTCAAGTAATTTAGAAGGTTTCCGGTGTAAAAGGAGATATGGTCCGCCGGAGCCATAGTTCGGACTCCAAAGACGAAAACGAATAAAGCGTGAAACTAATGTTGCGTGAAGAGTCACTTGAATCGAATGCCCTATTCTTCACGTTTTAGGTGTGGACTCTGAGTCCGGAGGACCATATATCCTGCCACACCGTTTCAATCCTGGATGGTCAGTGAATTGTTCTCACTAACATTCATTCTTGTTACGTATACAGTAGAAACTTTCTGATATCACTTACAACCATTGATGTGATTGTTAACAGCCCAAATTTTGTTGACAGTAAAAAAAATTGCTCTTCATTTGAGAGATAGATGGATAGATGCATGGATGTACAGATGGATAGATGTATATATGGATATATGAATTATTAGATGGATATATGGATTAATAGATAGATAAAGAGATAGATAGATATACAGAAAATATGATATATTTTTGAGAGTGTAGATAGATCCAGAATGCTGAAGCACGTGTGCATTTGTAATGTTACAATGATTGATTAACCGTCACTTTGTTCTTTTGCTGTCGGTGTTTAATTATAACCGGTGCATTCATCCATTAAACCGATTTAGAGTAGTACGTTGTCGTTAACTTATGACACCATCTCGTGTTGAAATACTCTCTAAATGTAAAACGAGTGAAAATTTCACTCCCCAAAAGAGTGAAACTCTTGTCAACCACTCCAAAATGAGTGGTGTGTGCTTAAAAAGAGCAAAGAGTGATAATCACTCCAACAAGAGTGGATTTACACTCGTTTGAGGAGTTAATCGAAGGACAACACCTTTGAGGAGTTAAACGAAGGACAACACAAAAATGAGTGGAAATCCCCTCTTTTTCGAGTGATTTTCACTCTTTTTGAGTGGAAATTCAAACCACTCATTTACAAGAGTTTCACTCTTTTAGGGAGTGAAATTTTCACTCGTTTACATTTAAAGAGTACATTTATTTTTTTAAAATTTAAACGTTTATGTTTTTAGTTATCTGGGAAATACAAATTAATTTGGTTTTCAAAAGCGGAAAGATGTATTTTAATGAAATATAATACTAACATTAACGATACCAAGAATTACTACAATATCAGATTTTGCTGGATCTAGGCAAATGCTAGGGGTTTTTATTTTGTTTATAATTAAGAGTATGATTAAAACGCGATATAGGGTTCAGGTCGAAGTATGGTAGCAATTTTTTTGTTTGTTTGTTTTAAAATAGTTATTTCTTGTTTTGTGTTTGTGTTTTTCATATTCGTTCTTTCCCGTTATGAGTTCGGGCCGGCTGCCGGATCCGGCAATGTTGCCGTAGCCGACAATGTGTTGCTGGATCCGGCAGTGTTGTTTCCCAAAATGCATTGCAAGCACTGTAGATTTAAATTTGGTAAGTTAATCTAATAAGGGGATTTTTAAATATAGAATATGACTGTAAGCAAAGTATTTCGTGAAATAATGTCTACGAATAAAAATGTATTTTGTGTTATGAAAAAAGATTTTAACCTAAAATTTCAACAAAAAATTAAACAAGTGACAAATTTGAATTTTCAATTTTTTACCCAACCCCAAGGTATTTTTTTTTGTCCTGTGTGAAAATTTTCGACATGACATACATTATTATGCGTAATATATGGACCTCTTCCTAAAAAAAGTCCCCATCCTGTAGAATCGTTTAACACTTAAGTGACCAAGGGGTTTTCACTCCCGTTGGTGCTAAGGAAACCACTTTCCCGAGGGATTTTTTGTACGAAATTTATACCACATGTGAAGGGTCATAAGACAACCACAAATCAGCAATAAAAAATGAAATTTGTTATTTGGGCTCCAAATTAGGGGCAAAACATTGTTTTCAAAACAAGCGAAAAAGGGCAAAAAGACGGAAAATTCAAATGAGCCTTGCGCTTACATCAAACTTTTTGAAAACTTATTTTATGTTGATATCTAGTCTAGAAGACCCAAATTACATATATTTAACAAAAAACTTGAAGTTTTAGGAATCCTGTATTTTTAACGGGTTGCGCAAAATATGCATCATTTTCCCATAGACTTTATACAGTAACGGTTTAGCAACGTCCACAATGAAATTGTTTGTTTTCAGCACATAAAGGGTTAATTATTTTTAATGTTACTATTAATTGTTTACTTATATGTATGTGTGAACATATATCAGCAAAAAAAAAATTGCTTTGGTTCTTTGATTTTTTTAATTTTCTCAGTTGACTTCCGTTAGTGCTCAAGGGGGGGGGGGTTCCATGGGACCCTCACTAATTAAATCATTAACGGCTTGGCCGATTTTAATTTTTTTGGTATGAAAAGAAGCGCATTTAAAAGTCAGACAATTACAAAATATTTCGGCGCAAAAAACCCACGCGTAAAGCGACCAGCGCGAAAACAAATTTGTAGGGTCCCTAGGAACCCCCCCTTGGTCACTTAAGTGTTAAGGTTCACGGATTCTGTAGGGATACTTGTCTTTATGTTGCCAGAACTAGCAATATACTGCCAGCTACGGCAACATTGCCGGATCCGCCAGTCGGCCGAACTGATTATGTTGACCAAAGAATCATGTAGATAGCGCCCCTGATATGTCTTTTGCACAATATGTCATAAATGCACAGAACCATGCGAATATCGACAGATTTTAGTTAATGGCCAACTAATGGCCGGAATAATAACATCCGTTAATACGACTAATTGTCTAAGTACACAAGACGTTTTACTCGTGGGTATTAATTCCCGTAGACTTTTAGGAAATCATTTTAACCGTTAAATATAATGCCATTTTGGTATGCAAGCGCATAAACACTTAAAGCGAAATGCCAGTCTAATATAATCTACGCTTCAACATATTATGAATTCATTTTTGTTTCAAATGTATGTCTTTCAGTCAGAAAAATGACCCTCTATTATTGATAACAAAGTAAAACGTTTATAATATCTTCCGTATGATTGCAGCCATTTTGATCGGCCCACGAGAAAAATATAAATCACGATGGTATATAGTACATAGTGTATCTTGAAATAAGTAGCCCCCCAAATTTGGGAAAAAAAAAATGAATAACCAACCTTTTCAGCTATATACTGGTTTCACGGAATCCGCCCCAGTTTTTAATCGATCGTTCCTGCTTTTCTACTGGACACACTATGTAATCCGATTTTCTGACCAGGAGTACCCTAGACATTCCTTAGACACCTGTTTTTATCTATTGACTTCCCAAGTCATACAACGTCATCAATGCCGAGCAACGTCACCAATGCCGAACATGGTGACCTCCATAGACAACATTTACTAGTTAATTCTGCTAATAAGGCAATCTATATTGCAGTAGATATTATTTCTTTCAGACCGCAAAGACATCTTTTAAAACATACTTAAATTAACAATTAGCCTGTTAGTACACTTTAACAGATCTAACAAAATGTTATTATTGAATTTTCTGATGAAAGGTAAATCATCTTTTTAATATTAAAAAAGAATACAAAATAACTTCAGAAACTTCAGGTATAGGTTAATCAAAGTCTATCGTTAAGAATTTACATCTATTCATTTTCAAATCCTTAATCAATGTGAAAATTTAATTGATTCCATACATATCTCGTCTTGTGTCACTAATTTTTCAAGATCGCACCTCTTGTATGGTGTAAACAAAACACAAAACAGGGTGAACACAAAACCCCTTAGACTTCAAGAAAAATAAAGTTTATATCTTTTTAAATTATCGGAGTATTCGATTTCTTCCTTTTTCACATCATACATAATTTTTCATTGCTCTATAAACTCGTAAATGTCTGTCAAAGTTCAACGGGTTTAAGCTGTATTTTTTATACTTTGAACTACGATTTGTAGATGTTTGCGTTATGTAATCCGTGAAATAAAAAATAGACAACTGTGACTTAGTCGTTTCTAGGCAATCGCGGAAAAGGACATGGATCACTAGACTATAATTGTACACTTAGGTATTAAGCCTCATTTGCACTTTACATGTATGTTCTAACATTACAGTAACATCAGTAACATTTAATAAAAGGGTGCATTTTACCAGAAACCAGACAGAGAGATCGAGTTTTACTGCGCCATTTCATAAATGTTGATTGGAGTGACGGGGACTGACATGTAATAAAATACAGTCATACGCGTGGAAAGCAGTCATCTTTGAAATGATATAGCCAAGTTCCAAATTTAGTTAAAAGTCTCATATTTAACCCTCTTAAGGATCAAGCCACTGTTGCTTATTAAGTAAAGCATCTTATTCAACACATTGAATATTTATGATTTCCGCTTCCAATTTTTTTTAATAACGATATTAAAGAAAAAGGGAAATCGATTTTAAGGATGACGATTCAACCATATTGACTGACACTGTTCAGCCAAAAGCAAATTGTTTTATTTCACCTTTCTGAATTAATCTATTTCTCTGTAAACGACAGGTTGAAACATAAAGCTATATTTCTAGAGTTTTAAATTACAGTGATATTGATCGACACCTGATGATGCTATTACATTTCTTATCGAAAAAGTATATTAACTGATAAAATTCTATCCTGGAATATCTAAATCACAGATGCGATTTTTAAAGCACATATTCGTGAAACATGATTATCCATAACCAATAGGATTTTTCTCAAAATTTCATTGAATAATATTTGTCATAATTTATCAAAGTGAAGGCATTTTCTAGTTTCTTATAAACTTGTAATTGAAACAGTACGTTACATCCGAAATATAATACCATATGAAGCGATTGTATTATAATTTCAGTGGAGGTAGAAAAGAAATTTCAGCGCTTAACATTAAAATATACATGTGTATATCGCACTTTCATCACACGTGTAAGATGTCGTAACCTTTTGCAAACGACTAATTCTAACCACATAATGATACACCAGCACGTAATTTTGCACGTAATCTAAAAATCAGTCTGGACAAAGACTTAGGTCTTTGCCTAGACCTTTTAATGTAATTTTAATATTTACTCCGAATTATTCAATAACATCTTGGGCTTTTGTATTTTTTGGACAAATCTTTACAAATTTGGGTGCTAAAATTGACTTTAGAAAGTAAGATATATGTACCTATTTGAATACAATTTCAAACTAGCCTGCAATTAGGTGGTCAATTTTTGCGAATTTTGTGATGTGCTGAAGGCAATTGTAGAATTGGTGTCAACTAAAGTGCGTTGTGCGTTGATTGATTGATAATTTAAACATAAGAAAGCTATGAATATTTCCGTCAGAACCAGTCATGACACATTCACTGACAAAGTGTATTTTACAAAATTTTTCACATTTAATTACACCGTTCTGATATTTTTGCCTCTAGCAGCCTTTTATCCCCCTTTCCTGTGTTACGTTTCTTTGTTATATCACATAATTCTACCTTCTTTCCATATTTCCCAGTTCTTTATAAATATTTAGTATGACTTTTTGAAATTAGTTTACCTCTATATCCAATTACGCCATTTTTTGCAGTCGTTTGTTAATTAGAAGAAACGTTTGTATTATTTCGAATTTAGTTATTATTTTCAGCTGGTGTTGCTTCATTGAAATTATTATTTGTTATTATTTGGGGTCTCATGTGACGTTAGCATCAAATACCATCTTTTTTATTTATTTAACGCTACCATTTAAAATTTTATCGATATCCTATTGAATGCAATTGTATTAAGCATGCCAATTGACATATAATGAGGTAATAAGTATTTTCGAATGGCCCTATCCTCAAAACACAACATAAATTATAAATTGGGACACTTGGGTAATATACATACCCATCAGCTTAAAGTAAGTATATTAACAGAAAGATCGTTCTTTTTACAACGAATCTCTTCAAGCATGTCATAAACCTATTTGACGAATGAAATTCAGAATTCCTTGGATTATTTGAATAATTGTGAGTAGGTAGAGAAATCACTATCATTAATTTCATTGTATCGTATTACGAAGTCTTCACCGCTATAACATGTAATATTAATCAACATGGCATGAAAAATCATACAAGAGTGGTTGCTAACTCATTTCCTTTTTTAGCGTAGAAGTAATCTGAGTTTCTGTTCATTTCGCTACATAATTGATTCATTTTCACTCAACGCACGAAACTAATAAAGTCATATCAAACATCGTAGCGAGGCTGTGCTGACCAAGAGGGGAGCATCACAAATCAGAAACCAAAAAGCCACAAAGCTTTCAATTTTCGGCGTATCGATTGACTTTAAAGGTAAGGGATTCATATACCAGTAGTTTCTGTCTTGGAGAGAAGTTCTGCTCTGCATCGTGATCAGAATGATGTCATTAATATAAGTGCATGTTTTCATCATGGATATGTTTATTTTGATTTTTGATATCTTGCAGCAATATTAAAGCGTGCCGAGAAGAGAGGAAAGACAGGATTTGCATCTTTTGACATCTTAGGAATGAAGATACCCAACGTTGGAGGTGGTGGAAAATAATTTTGAATGCGGAATGCTGCCTTAAGCATGCTGTAGTACAATACCCGTGCCCCGCGAAAAGGTGTTCTTTTGTTTGGGCAGGTGCTAGCCCGCTTTATGGCATTATTAACAACTACTTTCTTTAGCACATTTTTTCTTATCATATTTTGCACCTGTATCGATGTCTCCGCATTAACCATGCATGTGAAGTAAATCAATGAATTTGCTAATTTGCATACAACATTTTTGTCGTTTTGAATGCAGCTGTTGGAATTGTTGATAAGATAAAGAGACCAAGCAATACGGGAATTAAATTAGTATTGCGATTTGGTTATTCGGAGTTGCGATAATTTCTTTAGTTGTAAGGTTATAACTTAATCCTTTTTAACTCTTCAAAGTTTTTAGCATATGAGTCAGTGGTTTTGAATGAAACCATCTCAAAACACTTTCATAAGACTAGGCTTGTTTGGACTCGTTTGAATGCATTTGTCATGGTCATTGAGAATATGGTCATGAAAAAATTTAAAAAAATAGAAATTCGTGTCAACATTTGTTCTCTGAACGATAACAGAAGGCGAGGTGGCCGAGCGGTCTAAGGCGCCGAACTGTCGGCAGGGTATAACATCACCGAGCGGCCCGCGTTCGAACACCGCGAGAGTCGGGTTTCTTGGTCATACTCAAATAGTTCCTATAAGGTTGGAAATTGTATAAGAGTGATTAGGAAGAATGTGCAGGTATATGTAATGGGTGCCCGGCGCCCCATGGTTCGGAGAGTCATGTAAAGCTGTTGGTCCCATGTGTCAGTGGAATCAATCCTGAGCACGTAAAAAGTTGCAGACCTCGTCGAGAAGGTAGGGCATCATCCCGGGTCTGTTACCTGCACTCCTAAATATAGGTACAGAGTTTTTTTTTTTTTTTTTTTTTTTTTTTTTTTTTTTTTTACTGTAGTTTGATGGGCGAATACGCTTTTGGGAGGTTAAATTGATCCATATCCTTTAACCTGCGAGCATCAGAGGGTTAATCGTCATTGTTTCTAGTCCCATCTGAGAAACGTATTGTTTTCAGGCTGATCAGATTACACATTTTCGACATCACAAGTTCAGACTGTTTATGTTGTATTGGTGAATTACATGGAAAATTTATAGTATTTGCTTTTATACAGCGATACTATTTTCGATCAATATCAGCCATTAAGTATATAATGTCTTTAGTTAGTTCCCCTTGTACAGTCCTCGTTCATTGGATGTGATATTAAAGATCAAGCGAAAATAAACATCACATCGTAATGGTGCGAATGTTAACACCAAATCTTGTCGCACACAATCTCCAGCTACCCGCAAAACCCCAAATTTTGTTTCAGAGTGACGGTGTAAGTACGGACACATTATCCAGAAACCATCGAACTACAAGATATGAACGATATTAAATGTCCTGGAACTGGTGAGAAAGTAATCTAGAAAGTACAATCTTCATTTAACTTTTCTTTTTTTTTATCCAAACACTTTTTTTTTAAATCTTACCTGTTTAAGCCTGTACATTAACACTCATACGACTGATGGAAAATATGAACACTTCAACATGGCACTTTAACGATTCAAATACATTTTTTTAGAAACAGAATAGGTTATATTTAGATACTTTACACAAAAAATGAACAATATAGTGATATTCATAAAATGTAAACGTTAATAGATCAGCCTAGTTACCGCCTTTATTTAAATAGTTATTTGAGAGAACGCCAGCGTTTTCGTTGAACATGGAAATATTATAACCCTCTTATTAAAACGTTTGATGTGCTTAAGAGCCAAGTGTGCTTTTACATACTTTTTTGATAACAGTACTTAACAAATGTTTAACATGGTAGACGATATCGGATCGTTCTTATTTGAATATAGTAACGAATTTAAGACACTACAGGCACCGCTGATTCTGCCTCGTAACGAAAACGCTTAAAACGATGTCGGTAAGTATTGAGCCAAAAGACCTGCTTCATTAATATTGTGCGATTTTGCTTTATCTTTATGTTTTTGGTTTTTGTCTAATTGCTTTTGTTTTAAACTTACTAGTACCACTTTTATCTTGTTGAGTTTTTACTCTTAAAAATGGGTACATTTCAAAGGAGATGAGCTATAGAAAAAAAAACATCAGATCAAACTCCAGATATTGGATAAAAGTTTGCATAACTTATTGGCATTTTGGAGTAGCCTTCATCTTGGTAGATAAAGTAAAGACTCGACAGATAGTTTAAGTGCGCAACCAGCTTTTTCTAATATTGATACTTTTTAGAAAATACCATAAAGAAGTACAATTCTATCAGTCATATTGAAGCGCTGTAAACAAACACAATGCGATGAATGTTGCCAAATATTTCAAGCTTGCTGAGGACAAAGAGTACTAACGTAGGTCGTATCGTCTGTGTACGGCAATTAGATTTCTTTGATCTTTATTTCGGTGAATTGGCTACCTTAGTTCTGGGCAGCGGTGCTGCGAAATTCTACAAAATTCTACCCATTATGAGGTTTCTATGAATAGAGATATTTTCAAATGGCGCACAGAAGTAAACGTTTTATTTTCATTTTTCATTTTTTTTCAAAGATTCTTTGGATATTTTAAATCGAGCATTCAAGAACAGAAGAACATAATAGATCAGAAGGGGTGTCCTAACAACGTGAACGCCACAAATGTTGTACGTATCTTGCTTTGCGTAATTGCTTAAATTTCCTAGTAATTTCCGAAATCATTAAGCAAATTACAAGATATTGAAAATAGAGTGTTGGTTTTGTTTTTGACGCCTGGTTTAAAATGTATTAAGACAACATTTGTTATGGTTAATTCAAAGAGTATCAATAACTGGTCAATTCTAGTATAGCTGCTTTTATTTTTCTTGTGGTGTTTGTTTTACCTTTTTACTTGTCCACTTTCTCTTTTTATTCTCGTTCTCCCTTTAAAACCTTTCTACTAATGGTCATTGTTATATGTAGACGCATACTATAGCAATCAAAGCAGTGGCTCTAAATAATGACATTTCAAAAGAGACGATATTAATTCAATTAATAACAAACACAGCGGATAAAATTTTGCACTATGCCTAACTATAGCATGCGAATAAATACACTTTGACCATGATAATGATCTCTGTGCGTTATACCTTTAGATCACGATTTATGTCAGATGTGCTCTTTGGACCAATAATGCATGATCTAATTAATATTATAACTATTAAATCACTTTATATTCAAACAGCCTTTAAACGTTGAATAAATGAACTACAACAAGAACTATCAAAATAGCTAGTTTCTCTGATATGGCATGAGTGTTGTATTTAATCCCATTTAAGCACGGATCGTTTCATTTTTGCACGATACTGTAGTCACTCACGCACGTTACATCACAGCTCTTACGATTTTTCCGCACGATTCACTAACTAACTCACGAATCTTGCTAATTCATTTTCTTCCTGAAAAATAATTAATATATAACGATGTTATTACAAAATTCCATGCTTTATATGTTTAAGAAGACAACTAAAATCCCGATATCAATATAAACATGTTTGTTTATCTTTCAGCTAAAAGAGCGTCATTTCCAGCCTTCTATTCTCTCGAAAAAGGCATGAAGATTCCTGGCCGGAAGTAATGAAGAATTTTGGGATATTATCACTTTCATCGACCTGAACTTTGTACACATCCTTAGCTATTCTTTCGTATTCCTTCCTTGTATACACACAGCTCACGCTCTACGTTCCATGATCAAACGCAATGACAACGAGGAACTTTTTGATCACTTTCTGAGGATGAGATTCAGAAAACCAGGCCGGCGATAAACCTGTAACGTTAGAAAGAGTTTTCATATAGAGAGTGTATTGTACAATGTATTAATTATCAAGAAGAGCCACACGCAATGTAAGCATATCAACTTCTCTTAAAAGTACACATCTCTTGCAGATATACTTCAAAAACTTCCAAATGAATCAAACGAGGTCTTAACTGCAACATGTTCATTCGTGGGTTGGAGGAAATGACGCAATGTTAGTTATCCTCGAAAGGGATTATGGTTAATGTACAATAAGATAATTTATATTCTTACATATTTTTCCAATCCTCATAACTTTACCATATCCCTGACGGTATTATTTTCCATGCAAAAAAAGCAAAATGATTACTTAAGTATATCTTCCAAACAGATCTGCCTGTGGCTCTTCTACGATGTATACCTAGTAGACGTATGATTTGTTACTATTTTATTTTTTGATAGTGAATGTAAGAGAATGATTCATCTATGTATTATAAAGACACAAACTTCAGGTATCATTATTCACACTTTTGTATCATTGAACTCCCAAGGTTGTGAATTAATTAAGTGATGTAAATTGTGATTTTCTCTATCGCAAATTAAGAAACCATTCGTTAATAAAAACAAGTCTTTCGAACTTACCTTTACCCTTGAAACAACCCTAAGAGTGAAGCGTGCCAAAGTCGTCAAGTAAAGTTGTAGTGTTCTGAGCAATATTAGTACAGACGAAAGTCTGTTTGTTTGACCGCAAACTCCCTTTGTTCATTCATACTGTAAAAATAGCCTTAAGAATTGTCCTTTTCGTTTTTCAGTACTTGTGAAGTGGACGAAAGAAATATGTAAAACTACATCTTTAAAGTAATATTTTTCTATTATACTTGGTGTAGTAAGAAACTGTGTATCTCAATGAGCTTATCTTCACACTTTAAATCTGGTTTATAATTTCATGCATTTTATTTACTTAAGCTGTAATATCATCTTAAGTAGCAAAGATCCTGAAATGGCGATCTTAAGTAAGCTTTGCTTTTGGCAATTTAAATAGTGACTTTAAAGGACTTCTGTTGCAATTTTGAAATCAATTGCCAAGCCATTAATTTACTGAAAACGAGAAGAGTGATTGCAAATGTCATAGTCATACCAATAGGTTATCACGAAAAAACTACTACGCTCCTAACAGAAACTTATTGTTAAGATAATAATAAATTACAAATTAGGCTGAGATTTCACATTTAATTCAAGTGGATTTAAATTTTGAATTAAGTGGATTTTAATTAACAAATTCTTGATAGGTCATTAATCAAATGCTTATTGGCTACATTTCATCTTTTAAATCGTAAATGTAACACGTAGGTATACAGTTCTCAATTAGTACATGTTGCCCATTAGATTTATGTATGCGGTCGCCATTGCTGGTCGTATTGTACATTTTAACATTTTAATATCGCACTTTCCACTACGGATTGAGTTACAATGGATTTGGTAAAACGTTTAAAACACAAACCCACAATGCTGTTTTTCAGGTTGCACCCATTACCCAAGCGTGTACTTCTGTAAGGTCGTTTGGCTGCTAGAGGCAGTTCATCTCTTGCGTGTTTCCCATAATACCGCGCGAGGCAAACAGAAAGTGCGTCAGTTCCTCTGGCTACTTTAGTGCGTATGCGTAATGCAAATTTGTAAACAAAACAAAAAGAAAAACAAAAGACGACGCTTTGTGATTGTCTCGCTAGGTATAACGGGTACCGTATATAGCATAAGAAGTCTATAGACATTTTACTCCGTCCCAATGCATTGTTCTAGGAGTGCGTCACAATCGTAACCGGCGACGCTCTTGAACTGCACTGTTTATCGATGGAACTATACACGCAGTAACAAGATCGAGGCACCCATGAGGAAGTGCATTGTGAGATAATATTAATGGTCTACAGAAAAATTAACGGTCTAAAATGATGAAAGTGAAATCTATTTGAATGTTATAAGCGTGGTGTAATAATATACAATCAACAGAAATTAAAAACAAATCTGCAAAAATTGAACTTTGATGACAAAAACCTTGTAAATGATCTGCCCTTTCTATACTGAGCTTAAAAGTGCAATTATTTTTCTGACATTGTAACTATAGTTCACATAATGGGCACGTTTTACAAAACAAAATCACACCTTTGTTACGATATTGTCCAAACTGACATGTACCTCTGATTAGATGTGGATATGTTTCTGAAAATGAATATCGTCAAACGTTACCCCGTAACGGGACAACATTTTTGAGACACCCTGTACTGTTAACTATACCATTCATGATTGCATTTTCCGTGGTTACGGAGTCATCTACCCGGAAATAGCGGGATTTGACGTAACACTTGATATTACGTTTGGAAGAAATCGTTGTTTTGAATTGGCTGTTTACTAATAAACACAACCCCTATAAACAACCGCTCCTGATTGTTTGTGTTGGTAATTTATCAAAGTCACAACTAGTTAATAATATTTCTATGATTGTTAGTAAATTGCTGTGTGAAAATTAGAGGCGTCCGTTACTTCACGGCTGACTGAGCGCAGATTAAAGACCAAAAGATATATTTTCAAAATTCATGGAGTGATATCATTACTTCAGTTGATTGACAAACAGCTAACTTAAAAGTTGAGAATTGCTTAGTAATGTGTGTAGCGCTACACTCGTCAAATTACTTCTTGACATCGGTTACACATGGTATTGATGAGTCCGGTCAGACGCTGCTGAGGGATAGCAGCCTATTCCGCCTTTAAAAACCGTGATAAGTCATCCAGTGGACTCTCTGCATTGACTACAAAGAACGTTTTAGCTGGTTCCAAAAGATGTTTGAGGGGCATTGAGGTCTGACCATTTCTTAGATGTCCTCACAAGCCAAGATTGCGTTGATCTCCCTTTCGCTGTGTGGACTGACGTTGTCGTCCATGAAGAAAGATGCACTACCACAGGCAGCAGCATCTGGTACACGTGGACGAAGAATTTCCACGATATACCGGACAGCATTCACATTTCAGACGATCTGAATAGGTGGCATAAGAAAGTAATGTAAAGAGTTCATTAAAAGTGTGTTGGACCAGATTGGACACACATTACTGAACAGTACTCAACCTTTAAGTTCACCGTTTGTCAGTCAACTGAAGTAATGATAACACTATTGTGAGTTTTGAAATGCCTCTTTTAGTCTTTGATCTGTGCTCAGTCAGCCGTGGAGTAACAAATGTCTCTAATTTTCGCACGACAGTTACCTAACAATCATAGAAATATTAACTAGTCTTGACTTTGATAATGTTCCTACTTTACAAATTAGGAGCGGTTGTTTAGAGGGGGACTTACTTTACTTTTTGCGCTGTGTTTTAGTTATTGACTATTTCTGTAAGTATTTTTATAATGTCTAGACCGTCTGGAGCATTAAGGGTGTGTATTATGTTATTATTCCCTAAGCGTTGTTGTCAAGAATTATGCATCTCTCATTCATATTTCTGTCATCATGTGTATTTATGAATTCATGGCTTATTTGCATCTGTTAGATGTAAATAAGCCATGAATTCATGGCTTATTTGCAGCTGTTAGATGTAATAGCATTTTTCTTTCGATAAATCGGCACTCAACAACGTTTATGGAAGGCGAAGCATAATAGGTTATCATATGTTTCTGTGGTACTTCTGTAATAATTAGCCATATTTTAGCACAGTGTTCTGTATCAATATTCTTTTTAATAAGAATGGCGAGAGTAGTACAAAAGTAATGTCTAAATGTATAGAATATATAAGTTCCGTGTGGAAAGAAACGTGTACTTCCAATATGTTACCCGTTTCAAGACAAAATGAGTGCAAAATGCTTTACAATATTTTCCTGCATTTTTTAAAAAAAAATTGTACTGTATATTTTGACAAAAAAGTGTGAAATATGATAAGTTAGAGGTCGATTTTTAAATTAAAATATGCAACCTTTTCTAATTGCAAAAATAAAATTCTGGTTAAAACCCCATTATGCTTGACGTCGGCACTTACGAAAACTTCGTATGTAAAACGAAAATTACGGATTTAAAAAAAAAATTATAAAATGATTGTTAAATAATTACGCAACCTATGTAATTTAAACCGATATCAGTAACCGTATCAGTATCAAACATCTTGCACATAAAAAGATGAGAAATATTTTGTTTCCGTACACCTTGGCCGAATCGCGGAAATTACATTTTGTTAGCCTGTTGTTATTACTATGTATCTCCTCTCTTTTACAATTTGCTATCGTAAACTGTGTAGTTACAAACTTAGGAAGTTATGATTAATTTAATCTGTATGCTTGCTTTTAATAAAATACCACCGCTCTACGTTTTTGCATGAAAGTTAAGGAGTGTTATGATGCCTGTTGTAGTCTTTCATATCGCCGATGTGACTGTTAAATCATGCGGTCCGTATCAAGTGACACTTTTCTCCGTAGATGGCGCTATTAATTCGGTAACTAAAGATCAACAGATAGCGTAAGCAGGTTCCCGCCAACACTTACAACACACTAGGGAAATATTTAAAGAAAAGAGTTTACGAAGTATAGAAAGCTTGTGCAATGCTCTTACTGAATTTCAATCCTTATTTGATTATTGGAGCCTATTTAGACTATTCAGACTACTATATTGCCGGATGTGTGTGACGATCAATCGACAACCATTACAAGTTGTATGATCAGGCCAGACCACACACGTTTGAATAGCGAGCCGGTGAAGAAACCGGAAGTTCCACAGCGTCCCTTTTGCTCTACCCAAAACATTCGCTCGGTTGCACGGGTTTCTATGGGATGAGTATACACGTATGCCTTTATAAAGTACTTTCCTGGTCAATATCTGAAAAAATATCAAGCGTTTGCAATTTGTATGGCGTATGTTGCCCGTTTTGCCTGAAATTAACTGTGAGTAGAAGTAAACAAATGTATTCTTGGCAACTTTGCGACCGATTGGTGATGATACTAGTGGGTACACGTCGTAGTCTATACACTGTTACTGTACATAATTTGTATGCACTTGCATTGCCATTGTACTAGACTATAGTGCTGTGCTCTAAAATAATATAACTACATGGGAATACTACTAGTATGGAGCGCTAATACCTCTAGTTCACTATAAATTAATATTTAATTCATGAGTCTTTTCGCTGGATACATGGATCACAATTAGGCCTAAGGGATAGCTTGTGATTTTTACATTTATCACAAAACAGTATCACTAGACTAGCTTATAAATCCCAAGGTCAAGGGCCAAAATTTCAGTTCCTTCCTATTTTAATTTCCAAGGGTTCAGGGGTTTGTTGGGTACCCATGCTCATTCCAGGAGTTCTGAAATTGACCCCCAAAAGGCTAACAAGACCAATTTTCAGTGAAAATAAATCCCTAACGGGAGTCTAACGGAGCCAGTTTTTTGGGGAAATTATACTAGTTTTCAGTTTTTTTTTTAAATAAGGGAGCCAATTTGCAGGAAACTTATACCTTTAAATACCTTTAAAATAGCCAATATACCAAAAAATTACACTTTTGCTATATTGCAAGAAAAATTACACACTCGGGGTTTATTTTGCTGATATGTTTAGATTACATTTTCCTATTTTTATCATTGAACCAGTCACAATCACAACTGAATTTGATACCCCCTAGAACTTCATTATTGTGAATTTTATACCCCTAGAGGTTGTCCCGCATTTTTTTTTGGAACGAGCATTGGTCCCCGACCAAAATTCAAGGACCCCCAGGAATTGTATTCCAAAATATCTTAAGTAATATTTTTAAATAGAACGTGCATGCCTCCAAATCTCTTAAAGCCTGTAAAAAGAGATACGAGGTCATTTCCAGAAAGATAAGGAAACTTAACTCTCGTCTACCTGAGCCATTTTTTGCAACAACAATTTCTCGGGGGGGGGGGTACCATCCCCTGTGATTTTCCTTTTTACACACCCGATTTCTATAAATGTGGTACCACAAGATAGCTTTGCGTTTTCTCTTTCCATTGCTATCAAAATAAGTACCAACATTCCCAATAAGTCAAGGAAAGTGTGAAAATACATGATATAGGGTGGGAAATTGATATTTTCAATATTATTTTACTCAAAAACACCACTAAACGCTCTGTGTAAAAATAGTAATTTCTCATCATGTAAAGCCCAAACCGCATGGAAATTGGATACTCCTAACTTTTTTCATGTTTTTGGTTGTATGACGTCACTTTGAAGTAGGCCTAATGCTGGGCATGTTGGTACTCATTTTGGTATCAATGAAAAGAGTAGGATGATACCTATCCATTGGTACCAAAATCAAGTGTCTGTGGTATTCCCGCGCCATACTAGGCATGTTGCTACTGACAATCTCCCCCTCCATCACTTTGGGAGCGTACCAAGGCAATTGCGGGCTCAGAAGGGTGGAATAGTAAAGCGGAAAAGCTTGAAGGAGGATTAAGAATATCTAATATGTCTGTGAATACTAATAGTCAAGCACTTACTGCATGAATTATTGTGTCTGTGAGCTGAAAACCTGAAAAAGGGCATTTTAAAGACTTTTTAAAACATTTTGAATCATATTTTGTTCGAACATACCCGCCCATACTCGAAAATCAAACCAATAATTGACATACCTTGACATACTCGCAATTAATCGCCTAATTCTGTCCCTTTTCTGTAGTTTCCCTAATCCTTTGTACGTGCACGATCGGGTTCTTGGGTAGAGCAAAAGGGCCGCCGTGCAACTTCCGGTTTCCTCACGTTCGAGCGGCGACAGCCTATCCAGTGTGTAGAGATCAGTGGGCAAGACAGTGGAAAAGTGTGCACGTTGTTACTGGCTTGTATGAAATTTTGGCCCGAAATTCTGCTCCAGGACCATTATGGTCCAGGATCATATGTCCTGGAGCATAGGTAATCTGGAGAAATATTCTTAGTCAAATTTGAATGCACATGCTTCAGGACCATATGACAAATATGCTCCTGGAGCAATATTTGCCACATGCTCCTGGACCATTTGTATATTCAAATATGCTCCTGGAGCATATTTAACACATTCAAATATGCTCTTGGAGCATATTGCATACATGTATTTTTATTTATGCTCCAGGAGTACGTTCAATATGCCCCTGGAGCATATTTGACTTAGAATTAGACCTTATTGTCCTGGCGCATATGGTTCCTGGAGCATGAATTTCGGGCAAAATTTCTAGAAGCTGTTACTGACCATACCCCGAAGTTCTATAATTTACCAGGAGTTTCTTGCGAAATATTACGTAATTATGTCATGACTTTATTGTATGGTTTTCCCACAGATGCTGTTTCCCAGAATCAATAGTGCGATTTGATTTTAATGTTCCCTATATCACGGTTAAAGGATCTGGCTAATGATTACCTAAACCTTCCGATTTACCCAAAAAGGAATACGGCACGGAACATCAAAATGGCCTCAAATAGTTGCTCAATTGAATTGTAGGATTTGTCAGGTCTACTGTAAATTTATAGGCGAAAATCGGAAGTGGTTTTATGGACATTAGGAGAAATCGATAGAAGATTGTGAAAACGTCCATCAACGTTGGATTCAGAATTTAAATGGGAAAAGATCGGTCACGTGATAACTTGAAAACACCTATTAACTCGCACCGTGACATTGTGCGGTTGTCATGGAATGACACGTAATTTATCATTCTAATTTATATCCGGTAATTTATCATTCTCATTGCATTTTCCTTTTTCTGGTCCACTCACCACTCCGATTTCTCCCGTAAACTTTAAAGGTGCTTGTTCCGATCGCCTCTGGGAACCCCCCCTGATTTAAACCGGAAGTCATAAAAATTATTGATATCAGATGAAAGGCCTAAAACAACAACAAACATTTTTTGTTTTCTCATTATCGTCCTAAAATTTCAGCTTCCCAATCCTCTTCTTTGCAACTTTAGATATAAACAAAAACTGTCGTTTGAGTGGTTAACCATCAATAATTAGCCATTATAGGGCCTTGCAATGTGCATTATCGCTTCTATATCAAACCGCAAGTTCGTTTCCCACGTCACTTGATGGTAGGGTTATGTGCAAGTGCCAGGCCTCATATCAAAGGGAGAAACAGATCCTAAATCGAACACCCCCACCTTAAGTAAATCCTAACGACCGGTCCATTAATTAGCCGGCTATTTTAAATCATTTCCTTTGTTTTTCTGTGTCTGTAATCTTTCTGGAGTGCAATCGGCAAGTTATCACTCGGAGTTCGTTTAATCCTTCATTTTTGGAACTACAATCAAGCACACGTTTTTCGGCCTCTTGGATTCTGTGAACTAACATCTGTATGAAAACCAAAACTTTGACGTTGGCATTATTGATTTTTATATCTATATATCTATATATCTAGCTATCTCTCTATAGATATAATATATATCTATATATATATATAATATCTTTATATATATATAAATATGATATCTATATATATATATATATATAATATATATATATATATATTAATATACATGGTGTCCCAAAAATTAAATGCAATCCTCGCAGTTGTGTCTATAATTTCAAAATTACTGAGAATTATTCAAATTTTTATAGCAGATTCTGAATGCCGAACCTGTTTTCGTACATCCTGTCCAATTTTTTTGGTCTTATACGTTTCCCTAGTTTTTGAAAACATAGGCTATTATGTAACCCGCTGTCCAATTAAACCCCTCCAAGTTTGCCTTTAGTTCGTTAAAGTAGGTTCAATCTGAAAGTTTGAATAAAACGTCTCCTGGTTACTGAATCCTATCCTGCTCTCCTAATCCTGGCTGGCTTTTTTAAAGTACTTATAAAATATTTGTCGTTATTGTGTCGACAAATCTGTGTGAACATTGCAAATTGCAGTGGAGGTATTAATACCCAGATGCAATAGAATGGTTGGGGCTATACTTTCAAAATTATTTTAAAATGTTGAAAATGTTGAGAGATATTTGTAAAGCCTCTTCTTTTCTCCACCTCTGTTCAAATTCCATCTGATTTGCTTCACTGATTTTTTAGAACAAGGCAATTACGTAAGTAAGCACAATTTTAAGCTTTTCCAAGTTTGACTGATGAATACACAATCAAGACATGCTAAAGTAGGTAGATTTTTATCCTCTCTTCTCCTGTCTCTTTATCCTTACCACTTAAGTTTGGTTCAATTACCCAGCATAACCTTGTGTAATTAATATTATAACATTTAAAGTCCAACATGTGTTGTTGACAAATAAGGAAATTTTCTCTGTTCACAATGACATCTGACCTTGTGTTTTGATGCAACTCAAGTTTGATTTTCAGTGGATTATTTCAATGTTATTTAAGTTGTTGTTACCGTCAAATGGTCCATATTATATTCCCTTGGAAGTCTTCAACATCCTTCATACCATTTCAATTCATTTGGTTTCATTCAATTCATTTCAAATCCTTTGGTATTTAATTCCGTTGGTATTTGATCCCTCCGCTAGACCCCTCCGCTTGCAATTTGCAATATTCACGCGGATTTATCAACACCTGAAGCTAACCATTTACGTTTGGCCAAGTTACTATTCCAAATATGAGTAGAGGAAAACCTGCACAGTCGATAAAAGACCGTGGATAAACATAATGACAATATTTTAGTATTTTATTTTTTAAAACCAAAAGACGGTTAGTACCAAAGAAGATGTTTTTTAGTTAAAAGACATTTTATTCAAATTTTGAAGGTGAACCTGCTTCAAACGATCTAGGCAAACTGGATGGGGTAATTTACAGCGGGTTACATAATAGCCTTTGTTTTAAAAACTAGTGAACCGTATCAGACAAAAATTGGACAGAATGTACGAAACTAGTTCGGCATTCAGAATCTGCTAAAAAATTGAATAATTCTCAGTAATTTTGAAGTTATAGCACCAACTCTGAGGATTGCATTTATTTTGGGACACCCTGTATATATATATATATAAAGAAGTTCACACCGTTTGTTATAAACGGCAGCATTAAAAATAGATAAGGCAAGGTTTACATTTTGTAATCATTGAGACAAAACCAAATGTTACACAATTTTACAAAATCAAAATATTGTTAAATAGTTACTCGTATCAACCGAACAGGGAAGATCTTCCTTGTGTGGGAGGCCTTTCTCGCCCTCTTTCTAGGATCCATAAGAAATTCTCTAAAGAGAATTTAAAGGCTGACTCAGATATTTCCCGAGGAGGGTGCCCTCAATTTTCAAACAAATCGTATTTTTTTCATAATACATAACGCTCGTCCATACTGTGTGAAATAGCTAAGCTCAAATCGAAGTCCTTATGGAAAATCACAACTTTGTTATAAAATTCCGAATCCGGAATTTTTGTTATACACAGTATCCTATGCGCGTAATACTATACATAAATGTTAACTCCATCAAAACTTAAAATCCGATTCATCACAAACTTTGGAATTGTGCATCCAATCATTAGTTCTAGATAATTATTTTTAATTATTCACAAAAAAATTATATTTCGAATCTCCGAGTCAGCCTTTAAGCGTCGATGGGTAGGAAAACCTCCTATGTGCATTCGGCCTTTGAAATCAAAATCTCCTATGTACAGATGGGTGCCATTTTCACAATCATTAGTGCCGTTGATTCACTATTCTTCGATTTTCTGGAGGCTTAAGATCGCATTCAAAATTGTAACTTCACTATCATGTATAAAACTGTATAAATTTGTGTTTATTTAAAGTTTACAAATCGCGTATATATTTATGTTGATTTTTAGGGGTTGGGCAAGGTTTAATTGTATATAGGATCAGTATTTGCAAATGTTTATGTTCGACGTTGTTAAAACATCTTGTTGCACTTCCTCCATCCAAGATATTATCAAAACTCCGGGGTTAACACCAAATTTTAAAGACATCAATTCTGGAAAGTTCTGCTTTTTAAGGGTCCACGACTATACCAACTTATTAATAAGGTGATAGCTAAACAAAAATAAACAAAAATAATGTATTTAATTTGACGAATATACATCATATAGTTTGAATATTATAAAGATATATTGTTCAATATTATATTATATACCACTATATCCTACATTAGGGCGAAATTCTCCTTTGTTATGAACTCAATTCGACGTTAGGGTGAAATTCTTTTCCCCCTTTGCGGTTTATACCGTCAAAAGATTGAACATTACTTCAAGCAAAAGAAGGATAATCCACTAGAATAACAAAGGATATGAATATTAATTAATTTAAATAATAAAAAGACCTCATTATAACCTAATGAATTGAAAACGAAAAATACACGAAGTAGCAAAGCAAGTACATTCCCATTTGTAATCCTGTTTTATACAAGATAGATGAATTTACAAAGGAAGTCACCATCTTACACTCTTGTGGTGGAATTGAATTCAACATTCAATATGACTCCCATTTTGACAGGGCATAACCAGAAACAGAAGCTACACAAATCTGCTTCAGAATCTTCAAGAATCAAACTATGAATCCAAATATTAAAGCGACACTGGCACATTTTCACAAAATATGAAATTTCGTCAATTTGCTCGCAAATGATAGTCTAGGCCACTGGAAGAATAGAGATATATTTTACACATAAAATAGCATAGCCCAAAACAGATAGTGGCACTAACAGGCCAAAGACATCCAGGCAATTGGTAGGCTAACTTTAAGTTAGTCGTAACTTACATCAACAAATGTGTCTATTACATGAATATCATAGACTCATACTCATTGATATTAAAAGCACGAAGGTCACAGACCAGTCAAACAGGGTGGATGCCGTGGGAATCAATTCCGGCGTGTGTTTTCTTGTATTTAACGCCATTTCCGTCGTCTGCTGAATCGTTCTATACGCATTAGGGCGCTCATTTCAGGTGAGGGCTAATGTATACAAAAGCTTTACAAATGTGCCAGTGTCTTTTTAATACATTAATCACTAATTATTATATATTTACCACAAAGTATCTTTCGAAAACGTGTGTATCATAGCTAAATACATGACACTGTTTTCTGCCACAGACATTTACTGGTCTAGCGGAATTTTCCGATTTTACTATGAATGCGAGGTCACGCACATCACTCTCGAATGCATTTACAATAAAATCATGACATTAATAAGAATTATTTAGAGTACAAGATCCGAAGACTATTAGGGAACACTGGAGACTATAATTATATTGGATGGTTGATGTTGGTAACAGAAAATATCGCCCGAGCCTAGATCAAATATCGGGCACGTCGAAGACGAGCCTGACATTTTCTTGGCGAGGGCGATATTTTCTGTTATCAGCCGAAAAAAGCCATCCAATATTATTATTATTATTATTATGCAAAAAGAAGATGACTTATCAAAAATAGTTTAAAATGGCTTCAAAACGAATAAAAACAGAGTATTTGATTGACGAGTTGCATGACCGAATGCCCAATATTTTTGCGTATCGTGCAGTGTTGGGCGGTACGCCCTCATCGCACTGTGGTATTGCACCACAGATGCATAATAATACGAAATATCTGCATACTGGTAAAAGGAAAGTTGCAATTTGTCATCTTATAGCAGATAAAACAAGCGCTACTTTTTTTCCATATTATAAGAAAGTTACCTCAATAAATTTTTAATGGTTCACTTTTTTCTGACCTAGTCGAAATGTTTTTACTCACCCTGTATATCAATAAAGTAATAGAAGTCTGATCATTATTAGTCTAGCTTACACGCTAGCATCCTCAGCCTTGACGAGGGTGAAACTTCATTTGAAATTTCACTAATGGACTTTACCAATTACGATGGTAATTACTTTCCCTTCAGAATTTACATTAGTCTTTGGTTTAATCCCTCAGCAGTAGAGGTACTTCACCTCACCTGGTTTTCGTGAAGCCTCAAGTATGCATTACGGCGGCCCGGTAAGTATGTAATCCTGTTTCTAAAATTGAAAAAAAAAGTTGGCGTAAATTGTTTGAAAATTCTCAAGACAAACTATTGTGAGAAAATGGATGCGACCGTAGCGATTGCGTGTTCACTTTTCGTATCTTTAAGCACCAAAGTACCCGATAAAAATATTCAATTTTCTCGCTAGGTTCTATAGGTTCAGACCCAATTACGATACATATTCAAAACAAAACAAAGTAATGGACCCTCTAATGCAAAACATCCATAGAACCCCGTTGTTTTCCGGAGATATTTGAGATTTAGTTTCATTTACACCATTCTCTATGAGGGACTGATAACGTTAATATCTCTCGCAGTACCAATTTAGATAATATCTTTCGCAGTTTGTGACCTAGACTACACCGTGGAATACTTACCGGACCGCCTGAAATTATTATGAGGGCGTTAAGCTGAAGGGTGGTAAAATCCAGACGATAGCGGCCAAGCCTCATTCAACATAGCCAACTCATCCAAATGCATCGAATTCGATGACAGCAATATAGACTGCAAACTACAAACCGATTTATGGTGATATGACGCGGATCCATTACGGGTGTTTCCTTGGCCCCTATCCCTAACGTCCCTTAAACCTTCAAAACACACCTGACAAAAAGTCACGGAGCGAACCCATGCCTTGGATTAGTGGGAAATTGCTCCTAGATCTCACAACAAAAATACCGCTACCTCACTTTTTGCAGTGATTGTCAGATTTTCCTCGTTGGGTATATATGACCTTCTCCTCGTCCGTTATTATAAATATTAAGAAATAGCCCTTACAGTAGAATTGATTCTTCATCTCCAACGGTTTTGGAATAAGAAAATATTCCATGACAACATATACAAAATTCAGAAATTTGTTTTGCGGTCTGCGCTTTGTATTGCTGTACTTTTATTTCGTTTATTCACTTAGAGCTCACTGGATAGAAAGTACATTCATAAAAATGAAACAAAATATTACCTGAAATCCAAAAATATACGTTGTATTTACATTAAAAGCAAACAAGAATAATTTCTGAAGCAGAGATTAGGTTGATATTTGCTCTTAATTTTTTTTTATACAAATACATTTTTATATAAGATTACAGATTCGAATCATGGATGGAGAATGTGTATGAAATCGGGTAATTGGAAAGATAAGGTGATTTTGTTTGTCAAATAGGAGTTTCCAGTCCTTTATACCCTATACATAAAAACATGAATGTTACCGTGGTATACAGATATTCTAGAAAGTGATTTTTTCCAAATCTGTTTGATTTGTTGGTTCATCGCTCATCTCCTATGGACGTAGCATATGGTCTTAACCATTCCAAGCATGTTTAAAGGTTATGGAGTTAAATTTTTTATGTTTAATGGTAAGTTTTCGATACGATATCACAAATATAAATAAACATACAGCAAACAAATAAAGAAAACAGAAATTAAATAAAAAAAATACAAAAAAAAGGAAATGTATTTTATTAGAAACTACTTAAATCGAAACATTATTAATTATAATGGATTATCAGAACGATAACGTGACCAATGTAATAAAATATGTAAGTTGATGAATAGAAGAGAACACAAATTATTGATTGAACGGTTTTATGTTTCAATTTCAGCTACCGAGAAGCGTACGCCCTCAACGTCATGTAAAGCCTGTTTACGTGAAATGGAGCTTGATATTAAAAAACGCAACCCGAATCCAGCACAGATTCTAGGACGAAGACTATCTAAGGCAGGGCGGTAAAAGTACATTAAGACTTAAAGACTGACGGATAACGTGTCCATCGAAAGTATACGCAGAAGCAATAAGAAATCTTTCAATGTTCATTCAGTGACTTAGAGTAGGACATTATCTTTTATTTTGTTTGGTATTTTAGCCAAATTGAGCATTCGTCAAAATAACTACATGCATCCCATTCTGAATCAACAAGGCTCTCCATGCAATCAAACGAAGAAGAAAGAAAACAGATAGGAATGAAAGCGTGATCGTGCAGGATACGAGTGTAATTACGACGACCTTAACCAACCGACCAAAAGCTTAACGCGTCCATTTCAGTCGGACAAAGATTACGGAACACATGACATTGGGGCGTGTGCTCTTATCGATGTTTGAAGTTTTGAATGAGCTGAAAAGTCAAAATTTGATCAAATTTGTTTCCAAAATTTAATCATTCTGGGGGAAAATAACTCATTTTTACTCACATTTATTGCATTCCTTTTACTTTTCAGCTTCACAAAAAAGAACGCTCGTAGCGAACCGTAGGAAATGCCCATTACCACTCTGGTGTCCGACTGAAATGAGTATGCAAGTGGGGTATGAAAAACGCAGCTCTCCTGTACAGAAATCTCGATGCTTGAAAGCGTTGCCCTGCAGGAACAGGAAAATTCCAGGCCGTGATCTAATCAGCAATTGGGGAAAGGAGGAGGAAACGCGTCCATCACACCAGGTTACCAGGACTAGAGTTATGACAAGATTGGGACTGAAAAAAAAACGCAGCCCGCAGTACAGGAATCCAGGGCTCATCTTATCCAACAATTGGGGAAACGCGCTCCATCACACAAGGTATACCAGGACTAGATTTTATGACAAGATTGGGATCTGACAAACAGCAGCCCTGCAGGAACGGAATTCCAGGGGCCTTGCATCTAAAAAACCAATTGGGGGAAAAGCGCTCCATCACACACAGTATACCAGGACTAGATTGTTATGACAAGATGGGATCTGAAAAAAGCAGCCATGCAGGAAAAGGAATTCCAGGGCTTATTAATTCAACCAATGGGGGAAACGCGCTCCATCGCACACGGGAATACCCCTGGACTAGATTATTGACAAGATTGGGAATCTGACAAAAGAGCCCGGCAGGAACGGGATCAGGGCTCGACCTTATTCAGCCATTAGGGAAAACGCTCTCCATCCCACACCGGTATACCAGGACTCGATTTTATGACAAGATTGGGATCTGAAAAACGCAGCCCAGCAGTACAGGAAGTCCCAGGCTTGATCTAATCCAAACATTGGGGAAACGCGCGCTCCATACACACAGTATACCAGGACTAGATGTTATGACAAGATGGGATAGGAAAAACGCACGGCCCTGCAGGTAAGGAATGCCAGGGCTCGATCTTATCCAACAATTGGGGGGAAACGCGCTCCATCCACCAAAACAGGTATACCAGGATCGATTTTATGGGACAAGGACTTCGGATCTGGAAAAAAAAACGCAGCCCTGCAGGTACAGGAATTCAGGGCTCGATCTTATCCAACAATTGGGAGGAAAACGCGCTCCTCACACACATGGGATACCAGGACTCGATTTTATGACAAGATGGGATTGACAAACGCAGCCTGCAGGGTACAGGAATTCCAGGCCTTGATCTAATCAACAAATTGGGGGAAACGCGCTCCATCACACACTGGTATACCAGGACTCGATTTTATGCCAAGATTGGGATCTGACAAACGCAGCCCTGCAGGAACAGGAATTCCAGGGCTCGATCTAATCCCCACAATTGGGGGAGGAAACGCGATCCATCACACAAGGTATACCAGGGACTCGTTATGACAAGATTGGGATATGACAAAAACGCAGCCCTTCAGGCACAGGTATTCCAAGGCTTGACATGATTGTCAACACATAATTGGGGTATTCCCGCGGCTTCGACCATCAAATACCAGGACTACCAGGACTGTAGATTGTTGTTATGATCCAGATTGCGGATCTGACCAAAAGACAGCCCTACAGGTCCGCACGGTATTTCCAGGGCTTGAACGGGTTGTGGCTGGTCTAACCCAGGCTCAACTCCAGGAAAATGTAGGTACAGGATCTGGGATTGAACAGATTGATGATAGGCCAGAATGTACGGTTAGTCCGAGGGCGTTCACCGGGATACCGGCTGATCTGATATAACAGTTGGAGTAAAAGAAAGAGGCTCTGATCATAGCACGGACTACTCCAACGGCTGGACGAAAAAAGAAACCCGAACTTGTAAGTTCTAGTCTAAATTTCATTATAGAGAATAAATGAACTGTAACGTGTGAAGGTCGCGTAATAGTTTGTTGCTACCATTTGCCTGCATGTAATATCCTGTACTCCCCGACATGTTATCATGAACGACAGTATTCGCCGCACATCTATGTTAGCCCGATTTCTGTTATGTAAATGCCCGGATATGCTGTAGGTGTGGTTGTTGCGATGAGCCGTACGCGAGCCAATATGTGATGATTATGAATAGGGCAGCAGCTCCACCACCCACGGAGCTTGAACTTATCACCATGATGACTCATGTCCCTTTATTTCATACCGACCTCCCTAACATAAACTCCTGACATTGGATTTTTTGAAGCCGGGGTAATAGCTTCTCCGCCCCCCTAACTTTTTGCCCGCCCACACAATATACATTAAACTAATAGCCCACATTGTTTATAACTAGTGACCAACAACATTTTTAAACTAACATGTTAATTAATACTAATAAGTAAACTTGCAAAAAACCCCCCGACCCCCACACCTGCGACCCCGTGCCCTATCTCGTTGACCCCATTCTATCCCTCGGTCTCATCCCAGCCAACTCAATGATGTGTATCAGTTAGATTCTGCGCTTCCTCCCTCTCCCCCCGTTTTCGCCCTGCTTACTAATGAGAACAACGATTTCTCTGTGGGGCAAAATTTTGTCAGCAATCCAAGGGCAAGTTATGACCCAGAATTGCCCTATGTGCTCGTTAAGCTTTAGCAATGGTTCAGCTTCACTGCGTTAAAACAAATTGAGACAATGAAAGCAATCTGGGTTACTTTAGCACACGGTCGAGGGCAGTACTATATGGAATATGTAACCGGTGAGACGAATACCGTCTTTCATGACCGTATCCTCTTGATATCGAAATTAACGATCTGAGGATGAGCTACGACCGTTTACTCTTGATTCAGAAATCTACCAAAATCGATTAAGAAATATTCAATTAAAAAATAATGGAGGACGGACATGAATATTGTATTCGTTTTGTCAATTATTGCGTGTTAATGAACAACATTTATACGTAGAGCAAGACCCAAGAAAAGTTTGAGATTGGTTTTGTTAAGATGAAATTTTGTTTAAATGTTTTATCGGTGGTATTAATATTAAAGGTCACTATTCGTGATCCCACAGCTTCAGTTTGTTTGAGGTTTAATCTATGTCTCGGAAAGTTATTATTCGAACTTAAGAGGTTATGACAGTGCATTTTCTCGTGATTCACAAAATCTATACCCGCAGGGGCCCATATAGGCTAAAGTCTGTTGCGATTTGATGTCCGTTACAAAAAACTCTAACTTCGTAATATCTTGTTGATCACCATATCTGCATGTATACGTTACCTTTGTTAAGTAAATTGGAGAAAGACAAGGCTGAGGTTCACGAATGTACCTGTGAAAACATAATGATGATGATAGAAAAATAATAGTAGAAATTTAATAATAATACAACCTTTATAAACGTTATGAGCAAACTTGTCATATTAGTGAGGCTATAATGAGTTTGTACGATGGGACGGTCTAAAGCCCCCCCCCCACTCTTGTTACACAGACAGTCCGTTGTACAAAGTTGCATATATTTGCATTAAAACTTGCATAAAATAGCATTACTTAATTTCATAATTTTGTTATACTAACGGCCGTCGTCGTAGTGCATTGAAAGAAGTTAAATCAATGGAGGAGTAATAATATAGGAATTTCAATAATCCATAACGACGAATAAGGCGAAAATAGTGACTGAGGATCTGAGTTTTTTACGAAGGAATTTGGCGTAATCAAACAAAATTCTCGACATTTGGCTAATTTGCATAAATTTGCATCAATTAATATCTATCATTTGTTTTAATGAACAGAATAAAGCGCATCATTAGTAAATTGCTTTATAACAAAAATTAAGGTTGAGGCAGAAAATAAATTCGCCTCCATTTATGTAAAATTCTAAGGAATACCCAAAAGTGAAAATTTCGCCTTACGGTTTACATTATAAGCTAATAGTCATAGTAATAACAGTAATAATCTAATTAATTTTAATAATATTACTAATAATAATAGAAAGTACACAAATTAAGCTACATACTGAAGGAACGGGAGAAACGTAAAAGGATGGTCACAGAAAAGGCACGATCACCGGCTTTTTCCGGAATTCGGAACGTAATCTAAAAATGTCGAAGGTAAATCCATTCTTGATGACTCATGTTAAAGCAGTTAGAATAGATAAAGTGTACCCTGTAATTCAAGCAATTTTGGTTTGTAGTCAATGACATAACACACGTAATTACAGATCAGTGATTGCAACCCGGCAAAGCATTGAACATTATATTCGGTGTTAAATTAGCATAGCAGAATAGCAGAATTGCTATCCATTTTATCCCTTAATGCTTGTAAATCACTAGTCGGGCCAGTGAATTGCCGAGCCAGGATTGTCAATTGCCTTATTATAAGACGCCATGATAACCGTGAATTAAAATTTGTTTGAAATTCGATGCAAACATGTGTTCTAGCAATTAATTTTTTTTTGCTAAATGGCGTTTACTCGTCTATTATGGTAATTCGTTGTCTTTGAAGTAAAATCGCTTCCTGGAAACAATTTCCACCCACGAATTCAGGATGCTGAAAACACTACTAAAAAAAAATTGCTAAATTATGTTGAAAAAAATGCACACTAGGAGAGAATGTCATTTTATGATTGAGATGATAACAATGGGTGTTTTCTTCAATTAAATGGCCTTTGGCAGCATGTTGAGGCAACACCAATTTATCATCGTTGTGCTCTATCAGCCGTACCGTTGTAGAATATAGTCTGCCGTCTCATAGTCCGGCTACCCAATGTTAATGAGGAAGGGCACTTGATCAGTTGACTCTTCACGCAACATTAGTGTCAAAACTTTATGCCGTTGCCGGACTGGGGCTCCTGCCGGACGATAATTACTTTCACACCTGCAAGCACCATTTGTATGTGCTCTGCGATGCACTTTCTGGGCAACATTAGTTAATTATGAAAGGATACCCCATAGTTCTGGCCCCATAGACGACAATAAACCTAATTTTGCGTGTGTAGAGTCAATTGAATTGAGTGCCATATTTTTTATCGTTGTAGGAGGACTGTGAGTCAGGCGGACTTAACTTACTTCTTACCGTCATATGGCGAATTAGCTGCGTATATACTTTGGCGTGTATTTCATCTGTGTAGTTTTAAGTTATTAAAACAAGCCCCATATTCAAAGGTGCCAGTTTTCATAGACTACGTGTTAAAAAGTAAGTTGTGTGGTCAACTACTTTCAAATATGGAGCCTTTATTTGCACAGAGACGATATCTATGAGGTTCTTCTGAGAGTATGAACTTTGACCGTTATTCATCTTATTATCGCCCTACTCAAAATTACTACATGTCTGCTGTGGAAAAACGAGATTGTGACGTATTGTCTCTTTTGCCTTGATAGACGAAACGTATTGCGCATAATCTCATGGTAAATTAGTCCAATGGACTTTTTGCCATATGATAGGACAAGCATGCACAGAATACAATACATGCACGTGGTTCACCTGAATATTTAGACTACAGGTGATTCCGTTGTATCTCTGAATTTTGGGTGCTTTGAAAGACCGGATGAAAAGTTAACCTATGACTCCCGGGGAGTGCCCGATACCACGAATCCGACGGCGGACTATTCTCGACCCTACGCGTGTGGGCGGCGCACTCACCATCCGCCATGACTGCGGGGCATCTTTTGCCATTTCTCGTTATACACCGCGTTTACGTTGTAGTGTTACCACAAAGAATCGATAAATTTTGATCAGTTCTGACGCAAAAATCAACAAATTTCAATGTTATGCCATTTGTATATTATCTTGGGCGGCTCAGGAAAAAATGTAAATTTCTTGCTGCACAAATAGCGATAAAATAAAAGTACAAAAATGGAAACGAATGCGTTGTAAAAAATGCTCCAATGGACACATGAAGAATGTGAATGTCTGCGGCCGTACCATATCTATTCTGTTCCCAAATGGGGGGAGGAAAACCACCGATCTGCCAGCTTCATAATGAGTTGAATGACTTATTTATTTTTATTAAAATTTCATTTAGTTTGCTTTAAATACGATGTTGTTCAAAAATTCCATTTTTAAAAACTGGTTAAAGTTAGTTCCAAAATGTCACGCTACACGTACATATTCATGTACAGTAAAAACCAAAAGAATCCAGGGGGGGTAGGAAGCCAACCTAACAGCAACAGCAAATTCAAAACGGCGTCAACTTCCCGGGTGCTAGTCTGTTCAAAGACTTAATGGTAGGAGGGCGCTCTCATACACATCGGACAAAGACTTAACTAAAGACTAGGCATGGTCACGAATATTTAAATCTAAATGAACCTTATTGGAAATGACACTATTTTGCAGCGGGGTTATCCACTAACCCGACGGATGTGAAAGTCAATATTTTTTTTCTAATTGATTCATGATATTACTAAGATCTTTTGAAAAAAGGTTTTAAGAGATGATTTTTTTAATGTCCTGGGGACCGAGGACCTGCCATAGTCAACTTGCACGTAGCACGTCCCCAAATTACCGTTTGGAAAATCCCCAATTTGACCAAATCGAGCAGCTCGTGTCCTACCCACCCCCCTGAAAATAATCATCGGATCCATTTCAGTCTAAATTGTAACTCGCCGGTCATTTTCACGTGTACTGATAGTCCAAGCGTAGCACATACCACCCACAAAACGGAGATTATTTGTTCAGATCTCCGAAATCGATCACATGAGCACGGAAGAGTCCTTTCTAAAACTTCAAACAACCCCGCATCGGAAGATTGTCCGTTTTTCAGCAATACGATCGGTCTTTGGGAACCATTCAATTTTTCACGTACGCGGAATATATCAACACATTCTGTTGTACTATATTTTTGTTCTGGATGTTTGAATTTTACGAAAAATGAATTTTCTCACGCGGATGTTAGGACCAATTGTAACACGTATTCTAACCATAGCGTTCATTCTCAGTCCACGAAAAAGTGGGCGAGCAGATAACCTCAATTTTTACAACAACCAGTATTTTTCAACCACTGACCGGGAAGTCCAGTCTATTTAGGCCAGTCCCTGACAGCATCTTCCTTAAATCCATATAAACAAAACGGTGAAAATGTTCAAAAATTGCGAAAAAGGTAGGTTGTAAATTCTTATTTCGTTCGTAAAAGCTCGTAAAAAGGCATATGCTGCCCGTGTGTGTACTGTGTGTTGGTGGCCAGTATGCCCCCAGTAATGGCGGCGAGGTAGAGGGTTGTCCCTTCGAGGCTTCCCCGTCGGATTCGTGTATAGGAAAAATCACCCCAATGTTTGCAAAAACACGAAGTAGCACACGGTCGCTCGGCATACTTGGGTAACATGGCATCGTAGTGGCTTACTTGGTATCGAAAAGCCAGTCCCATGGACAATAGCAGGATAGCAAGCAGCAATCACATTATTTGTTTATCTTGCCGTAGAGATGATATGGCTTTAAAACCCAGCTTCAAAATCAATAACAACTAAACACGATCGCAATTACAAAATTAATAAAGGTGTGGGTTACTTACCTGAAATTTAAGGAAAGGGGCAACTTTTGATATGGGAACTATAACACCTTTGCTCAGATGACACAATGCACACGGGCCGAACTTTGGAATGACCCCTACCCTAAAACACTGTCGTGGAAATAATAAAAACAGTGTATTTGAGGTGGGTTTGAAAGGCGAAAACACAAACAACAACGACACAAGTGAACAACCAAGAACAATATTATACACAAGTGAAAACTAGTGTACAGGTGAAAGTTATCACAAATCAAAGAGTTTGAGGGAATATCCAAATCTGGGAAAAGAACAAGAAACAATACTTATAAACAATAATTAATAATAGATGGAAAGTGATCATCTTCAAAATCCGGGTTATTTGTATTATTAAGGGACTCTGTTGTAATATTCAAAAACTATGCTTTATAGACATTTCATTTTTCTTTACACATTTTAGTTTAAAGTGTTGTACCATAATTTCTGCATCAGTCTGTGGTTATTGTTCATGTTGTTTAAGTGAAAATTATTTTGTTTATTAAATGTTCGTCTATTTATTTTGGTATGGATTTTTAAGACGCCAGGTTTTCTATTGCTAAAAGCAATTACAAACGTAAAGTAATCCCTTACGTCCCAGAGGAAATTGACTAACCAACCTGGACGATCACCGACAAAAAAGGGAGGGTAGCGTTATTGGTGTTAGATCTAGGGCACCTTCTCGAAAACAAGGCAGGGGGCCGCTCCGTGGTTTTGAAGTTTTAAAAAATGGCATTTAGGGATTTAAGGGATTTAAAGGCTGACTCAAAAAAGATTTCGAAATATAATAAAATTTTAATAAAATGAAATATATCGCGACCCTAGATTTTTTTCCGTATAATGACGGCTAATGGTTACATTATGAAACAACCACTTTCGGTCAGAGAGACATACACTATAACTTTTATAAACTACATGTATTTTTATATACACTAGCGGCGCCTCTTTACCATATCAGAAATCTGAAAACTTTTTTTGTTATTCAACATTACGGATAGAAGCGGTTTAGACGAGATGGCAAAGGCAAAACGTGGGGGGAACCCTTTAATCAAATACAAGGGACAGAAGTAACAAGGATGGAGAGGGGAATAAGGACTTAAGATGATTATATGCAGACGTGTGAAAAATGCTACGCACGACCAGAAAAAGTGAACCTTAACAATTAAGCCTTTTAATATTCTACTTTTCTATATCTACATGAGCATTAAAAAAATCTGCTTATGAATTTAATTTTTTGTATATCATGCATTTTACCAGAGATATCAATAATCATTTCTCAAGTATAGACATACGAATACCTGTTCGACCTCTTAGAATATGCCGAATAAACGTATAAAGAAGACACGATCTTCATTAATAGCATCTCATTGCAAAGTTCAACAACCCACAGAATAAAGAACGGGTGTTTATAAGGAAATAATACCCAAAAATATATCGGACAAATTGCTTGTCGAACCTGTGAATTTATAGCACGTAATGCGTAATGTACGGACATATCAATTCATCTCGCCCCCAAGTTAACTTGGTATCGTAACGTGATGCTGTCGACCGCAATTCATCAACCATTTGGCCAAGCCCAAAGAATGTTTTTTTATATCTTTTTTCTGCATGCATGCGAGGGTGCCAGTTCTGGTGGGCGGGTGCTTATTTAGTGTCAAATTAAAATTAAAAAAACCCCAAAAAGCATCAAATTTGAATCTTAACCCAATCTCAAGGAGAAAAAATACGGTAGTCCCCATCCGATAGAATTGTTAAAGGTTTCAGAATTTTGCAGGGATGATTGTTTTGTGTTACCGAAACCGACGATAATTATACTTCCGTCTACCGCCACACTGCCAGATCTGGAAGTCGGCCCGGACTGGCTATATAAATACCCTACACATTCCGCCATTTTGTTCTGCTCCTCAAGATGGTTTTTATGATACGTATTTGGGAACTATCGTGCAGGAATAGATTACTCGGAAGATATCTATGAAAATTCTAATGGTCATTCGAAAAAAATGGCAATTTACATATACGGTGACCTGAAACTTGTTACGGCATTATAACTGATATGCAAAACGTAACGGGTTCATTTTATTAAACAAGGTCACTGGAGTTTCCGGGTGGGGTGCGATCATATTCAAAGGTGGATTTAATGACACGCGTATAGTTGCAAAACTAAAACAGAAACAAACAGCATATATCTCAAAATACTTTTAAAGCGGCACTGGTACATTTCCACAAAATATGAAATTGCTTCAATTTGCTCGCCAATGGTAGTCTAGGCCATTGGATGAAGAGAGATATACTTTACACATAAAAATAACATACACCAAACAGATATAGACATTAAAAAGAGGCTAAATACATTTGGGTAATCTGTAGGCTAACTTTAAGTTTGTCGTAAAGCAGGGCCGGTAAAGCAGGGCGCATGTCGTTGGAATCAACTCCGGCGTTTGTTTTCTTGTGTTAAACGCCATTTCCATCGTCTGCTGAATAATTGTCGGCGGAGTAGTTTTATTATAAAATCGTTCTGTTTACCCATAATGGCACTGATTTGGTCTTAATCATTTCAAATGAGAGTTAATGTATACAAAAGCTTTACAACCATGCAAAATATAAATTTCGAAAAATCTTGGGAGGTGCACTATTTTTTCAATGTGCCAGTGTCTCTTTAAATGTCAAGCAGCTTCATGGAAATACCAAGAACCCAAAAATTGACAAATACAAAAAATCGAAAACAGAGTACAATTTTTATTAATTGCTAAGGCTGATCCGAGAAAACTCTACACATTATACTATAGATGGAATTTGGAAAGTTCACATGTACAAGGTTGCTTAGAACCGATCAAGTTGATGAATCAAATAATTGTGGATGTTAGCTGTCCAGTAAACTGTGTCCAATGTCTACCGTTAATCACTTTTGGACCAATAACTGTAAAATCGCCTCCGGAATGTTATGCTTTAAATTTTAAAAGGGCAAATTAAAAAGATAATGGTATGCCTAATACCACAGATACCTTGAATTACAAATAGTACATTGATATAAATTTTTAAACATTTTAAGATTTATAAGCATAGTTTTTAAATATAAATTTATGAATTTGAAAGGTTTGTCTAGCGTCTTGTCTGTCTGGTTTTTTTTTTCTGGGCACCTAACCTGAGAAGACTCTTTTCTCGTTTGTATATCCCCCACTATTGTGCATTTGCAAGCTTGGTAAAGAAAAAATATTTGTCACGTATCTTCATGCTATAGGGTCCTTTCACGAAAGGTAAATTACGTTCAATGGACTTTTGTTTGCCATTCAGATCGTCCAAGCATGCAAAGAATACAATACATGCACCTGGTTCACCGAATATTTCAGAAATTTCTGCACACAAGTGATTCCTTTGTATTCTCTGAATGTTTGGGTTGTTTTGAAAGACAGGACTGACCAAGTTAACATATTGACCTCCCGTGGAAGTGCCTACTGAAAATATCAGCCCAATGTTTGGAGCAAACACAAATTAGCACCTGGTCGCCCGGCATACTTGAGGACTGGTAACATGGCATAAGTAATGGCTTACTTGTATTTGAAAGCACAGTCCCTTGGCAATAGCAGGCAATCGCCATTATTATACGCTTCTATTTGAACAATCATGGTATATATCTTTGCTTAAAACATTATGGATCCCAATAGAACATACAGACCTGTCATCCTTGGAATTCCTTGGTCGATACAAAACAAAACCAAAAACCAAAAAGACAAACATACAAACAAACAAGCGGGTCTTAATACCAAGGATGAACCCTCTTCTTCAGGAAAGATAAGTTGGAAGATTCCATCCACTTCAGTAAATGTTGTACAGAAATAAACACGGGGGAAAACTGACGTCATATACGCATGTAAGTAGATCATTTTATATTTACAGCCTATAACATACCATCATT
>JAMKCH010005042.1:0-34012 GCA_023653785.1 Ophioderma brevispina
GTAATTTCTTCCGTTAGGACAGAGAATACAAAATTGACTCTTTCTTACAGATATGCGACCGAATTTGCACGTAAGAGTGGGCACACGTGAGTCTAAGGTAACGGGTTCAGTGATATAAAAATCTCGGGGGACGAGGCTGTGGTCAAGAAAGGCCCCTTTAATTGACGACCTCAAGAACATGAGGCATTATTGAGAATTCAGAAGTAACGATTGAAACCGCATACGATCGCGACAATTTAACTAGTCGATCGTTTGCACGTTTTTTTCAGTTTTAAAATGTCTTTTCAAATTCCACATGCAGCATGTGTGGGTATAGTTATCATTTACCCAAGCATAATGTTTAGTAGTCCTGAAAAAAACACTAATAAATCGTACAAATATGTTTAATATACTGATTGGCAAGTCAGGCAGGCTCGTCAAAATGTGCCTCTCAGAAAACATGTCAAATACATACGCCGCGAAAGAAATGCTTTGCAAAAAAAAATATGAGTAATTGACGTTCTTAAATGTTCAGCTATAATTCCACTTGTCTATAACAACAAAAATAGATAGATCGATAAATCAAACTTTTGTCACCCCCTTGTTACCTTTGTTCGAAAAAAAAAACTATTAAAGAAACAATATGTACTCTAATGTGCAACTCCTTAAAAGGCTGACTAAAACATTTTCTCCATTTTTGTCAAATACGGACGGCACTTTCCTGAAAGAAAAGACACCATAAATGAGTAAGAAAGCACAACAATATTAAAATAAAAAGATGAAATTTTTTGTTTATTTAATTTTTAATGCACTATCAGTGATTGCTATAAAGGGCTGATTCAATAAGAAGTTTACTCATTTTTGTCAGTTGGGTTGAAAAAAAAAAATCTAAGGGAAAATTCTTATAAAGTAATATTCATCGTAAGAAACAATTTCGAAGGTTCGAAATTAAAAAGATTTTTCAATTTTACACATGCCCAAACCCCAGGTTATACTCAATTGAACCAAATCACAATTTTAGACTGTACAACTCTTGCAACTTGCATCATCACGCCAAATTGATAAAGCATGTGTGAAACAGAAGATTATTGGTTGTCACTTTTATTGTAAAAAATGAAAAAGAGTTGCCTTTATATCATCCACGAACCGTAAATCAAACGATAATTTACATTTCATCTTTTATTCATCAAGCAGTCTATAATATAACTATCATTTTTTTCTATCGCAAACTTTTTCTGCAATTATCTTTGTTCAAGAACTACAAACATGCGGTGAAGTGTTTAAGAGAAGTCGCTCACAGGGAATCGGTAATAGAGGACTCGAGAGATTCAAAATTCAATATATAACTTGTCAGCATTTAAAATTTTGCTTTGATTGAGCATTTTGAGTATGAGTATAAAAATAAAACTTTGACAATGAAAGGTTGCAAACCCATGGAGCTTTCTGATGCGGCTTATTGATTTGGAGTAAAGAAAAGTAATTGCAAGTTACCCGATGTGTGCAGTTCAGAAAAATGATGGATTTAAGTCAAATAGTATAACTCGGCTTTGTCATGAGCAAAGTCAAAAAATTATTTTTTTAATCAGACCTTCAGGAGCTAAAACTGCTCTTTCTATGACATAGTAGTCCAGAAAGAGTTTTATCTAAACTACAATTTAAAAATTAGTAAACGTCTTTTTGAATCAGCATGAAATATATCGGAAAACGACGAAAAAAATCATTCCAAAATCAGATTTGTGCATGTTTGTAGATATAAGATGTTTTTAGGTATCTATGAGTAGAAATTCAAACCATCGTGTCACCTCTCCGACGTTTCCCGAGGTATGAACATTGAATGAGGGGCGTGCAGTGTGTGGAAATTAAAATTCCACGCAGATTGAAAACAGCTTGCACATGCAGTCAGGTGCAGAGAAAATCAACTCAAATGCCTCAATGAAACCCATTCAGTCTTTATACCAAAGAGGTTCATATAGAATAAGAGAGGCAAAACGTTACGTAATCTTTAGAATTCACCGTCTCGCATGTTTTGCCGCACTAAGAAACCTAGAGTACCAACAATAAAGGAATGGCTGCCTCGCTTCTTCCACATTACTGGGGTGCCGCGCTTTGCATATTACCTCAGCGGTAGTGGACAAAGTAAGTTGTGTTAGAGGTGGTCAGGTGTAATAATGTGTACCTGGATCATTGTGCTCAGATCAGATACTCTTTTTTTTTCCATTTAATGTAATGCGCGCTTAGGTGACAAGATGCATTCATTGAGGGGTTTATTTAAATCAAGACGACTGATGTGTCATTTTCTTCGTTGTGTGGCAATGGGTAGGACCACAAAATTAACCACCCCCCAATAGCACCCAACATCAACTAACTGATATTTTGGCGGTTGTTTTATCGAATGAATCCATGTGTGTTACACCACCCCAAACTGATAATTATTCTCGTGCAATCACAATGTCGCGCCCAGCACGGACGAGTGGGTTTTGAAGCGTTTCACCACCTTTGCTTCTAACTCTCAAACATTCTAATCGCAGTTGCTTCAATGGTATTTTCCCCAAAAAAATGTAAACAGGTGAGTTGAATGTGGATATGTTATTGAATTTTGAGCGTTTGTAGTTTGGAGGATACGGAAGGAACACAAAAGCTTTGCACTCTCTATGTAATCATTAAGTTAACAATAAAGCGCAATGATAATCTTTGTTAGTAATGGAACAGTGATCGGGCCACTATTCTGCCTCCTCTCCAACTAATCGATGCCTGTCCAAAACTTTTCCTCTGGGGACACGATGGGTTGAATCTACTATAATAAGAGTTACATTGGTAAGACCAAAAAAGCAAACCCAAGACGGACAAAATCGTACGGACATTTATTATACATGTAATCTCATATTTTTCAAACTGCTATTTTCTGCCTTTCCTTTCATTTTCTCAGTTGAAGAATGACTTTTAAGAATTCTTACAGACTTATTTTCACTTTTTACGCTATTCCTGCAGAATCAATATTTTGACGCTTGTGTAAATTACTGAACATTTCCTTTTAAAGGTTGTCGAAATCAATTTACTCATAGTAATGGTTATTTCTTTAAATACTAACAATACAATTATTATTTAATTAAATCACTCAATGTTGATTAAAAAAACCTTCACCCACTTTTATAAAATATTTGATAGTAGCTTAATATAATTAAAATATTAATCCAGAGTCGATTAAAAACAATGATAATCACTATGAAAAGATTAGCTTGTATAGAATGGACTTCTTCGTTGTTCCGTTCCCCGTGCAGCCCAATCCCACGTTTAGCGATGTTTAGAGCTTACTTTTCATTTTTGTAATTCTTACAGAAATTCTCGGAGTGACTAAATTTTGCTCTATCAAAGACCTTAAGTTTTTGTCATTGAAATATCTGGATCAGTGTGATTTTTCTCTTGCATTTTAAAAATACAAGGGAAAAAAGGTAAAGGCCTCCTAAATGAAAGGGCCTGTCCAACATCCAATGATCCTTTGCGAGAACGATTTTGTGCTCTCAATCATTATAGACGGTGTTACGACTCTAACAACGCTTAAATTAAAAAAAAAAAAATATATAACTTAAAAAAAAAAAAAAACCAGGGCCCAAATTCATAAAACCTTTCTAGTTTATGGTGACAACTGATGCCTTGTAAGATTCTAAAATCCCTAGTGTGCAACTACGGAGTTAACTAAATATTTGAATTCAAAAACCTTACTAAGAACCTTCTAACTAGTTTACATACTAGGAAAATCTAGTTCCCAACTACTACAACTTTTTCTACAGAATTTGGTGCTTCTTCCTGGGCGGAATGGCCTTGGTTGCAGTGTGGGGAATGTAAATTCAATACATAAATACTACCTTTGTGTTTGAGTCTGTTCATCTCAGGAGCATTAACATGCTTTGATCACCTGAGAACCATGATCAAAATGATGCCACATAATTGTAGTAGCTTTCCGTAAATCACGGGGGTGAAGCCCATTCAAAACCAGTTTTCCGTGCTGGGCTGGGCGCTCTGACATTTTGATATTGCACGGAAAATAAATGACTAACGTTTTGCCTCGCATCTATATAGAACCTCTTTGTTTCCGTATATAGGCCTGTACACATGAGCAAACCTATACTATGTATCGAGAGTGAACAAACAGAAGGACGTACTCAGCACTGAAAGAAATATTAAAGAATTTCTGTAATTCTGCTGTAAATAATGCTTTGAGAAATGTCAGTTTAATATTTTCTAACTAAGCAAATCTATTCAGTACTCCAAAAATGTAAACATCTTAAAAGAATCATGTATATAAACTTTAGCAAAACAAAGAACACTTTTTAATTATGAACAGCAGAATTAAAGAAATTCTGTAATATTTATTTCAGTAAGGTTGATAATTTTTTTCATTTCAAATATATAAGCATTTTTTGGGGCCTGTATTTACACAGTTCCTCCTTTCCCTTTTCCCTGATCGATTCGGCATTATGTTAAGGCAAATGAAAATTGAAGACAAACTTTACTAACATTTTTTATCAAATGATATATATATAGTTTTAATTTAAATTTCACATTAATATAAATTAATAATTGTAGCAATAAAATCAGTGTTTAAATTGTCTTGTAAAAAATATTTTCAGAAATTAAATATAATATTGGTAACTTCAATGATGTAGTTACCAACTAGTGAGTTAGAGTTGCTCTGGATCAACTATAAATTAGCCAAGAATCTTAGAATGCAAATAGCACTCGTAAGGTTTTATGAATTTCAACTAGTAATCACCTAGTTTAGTTGGCAACTAAGTCCCATTTTAGTGGCCAACTAGGCTAGGCATTTAGTTAAGGTTTAGAATTTGAGGCCCAGTTGTTTTCGAGCGTTCTGCACAATCATCTATCAACGAGGGAGATCCAATCCGAGACCCTTCTCAGAAAAACCCGGGATCACGAACGCAAAAATTATAAGGAAAAAAGGGGATGCGAAAACATCTTGGGTTGTTCAGAAACGATTACGTGCATCCATTAACGCCCTCAGTAAAATATGTACAACTATGCTATGCACGCAGGAACTTGGCCATGCAAAAAACATCAATAAACGTCAGATGGCATATAGAATGGACGGATAACTATACAGCTTGCTATCTGGGCAATTACGAGGACAGCAATACACGGATCGTGCCCTAGCTCCTCTGTCCTCTCAGAATTACCCATCTCATTTCGATCAGACCCACGCCTTGTCCCCATCAGCATCCTGATCTTCACACAACTCTTTAAGCCATTCACGTTCATCTTCAAAGGATATCTTTTCTCCTGCAAAACAACTCCCCACATCCCTAAAATCACCCACTCATACCTCACTCTAGCTGTCACAGGCACCTCGCATCCATCACCTCACTAACCTGTCCCCAAGGTAAGTGAACTCATCCCACAGATCCACTCATCACACAATCTTTCCTCCTGTTCCACCATCCCTCCAGCTCCCTTCTCGCCACTTCTGAATTAAAAAATCTTACCAAGCCTTGAAGCACTCTCTTCATCTTTGTACATCCTCATGGATCATCCCCACATTTCTCACCCCACACTTTGCTTTTATCCCTCTTCACACACACGCCAATGGGTCTACCTTACTCATACCACCTCCTCTCACCGACTCACCAGCAGTTTTGTCTTCCCAAGGTTCACCTTAAGACCCTACTCTCAAAAAGCCGCCTTCCATTTCCAAAATTTCTTTCTCAGTCCATCCATTGTCTCGCACATTAAAACAAGTCATAGCATACAATATCTCACTCATCAAACCTTCTTTTGCACTCGCCGTCACTAATCAATCCACAATTGCAAAATCAATGCTGAAGCACAGAACCTTGATGCAAACCTACCTTCACTTCAAACTCAGACAAATCAGACACCACTCTAACTCTTGTCTTTGCTCTTCATACAAGCTCATCACTGCTCTACCATACTCTAATGATATTCAATATCGGCCCGGAACACATTCAATTCTTTACATCTGGTCCATTATTACTTTGTTACGCAGTTGAATAGACTTCGATTGTTATGTCCTTGCCGCATTTGTGATAGTTCTTTCCGCGTTCGCGATGAAAGATATTGTGTGTTCAATTTAACTGACCTATGTTAATATTTTTTTCCCGAAACGAAATTGTAAAGAGAAAAATTCATGATAGAAAAGCCCTTTATAAGGGCTGACATAATTTGTGCATACCTAATCCAGAAGTTATTGTCTTTAAAACCCTTTTGCGATTGAATTTCCAAGAAAGGCAATGGCATTAGCGACCCTACATTTTAAATCTCATGAGCGAGGTATGTTGCCCTTTTAGAAACAGATAAATAGAGCTCAATGCGGGGAAGTGATACACATGAAATAGCTTGAAAGGTTTTCAACAGTGGGACAGTAACAATGTACCTGCATACCCTGATGAGAAAAGATCTGAAATGTTTAGGTTGATTGTGAATATCAATAGCTCTGTTGTTCGCTTGATTTTATGTGTACATTGCGTCTCTGACAGTCTGGAGTAAATTTGAGTTGACATTTATTATTTTTCTAAATAATGTGCACTCTTTCATATAGCCTTTCCTGGTTTACATAATATTTTTAAATTGTAGTGAAGAAAGTAATCCCAGTGCTGTAACACGGAAAGATGGTTAAATCGCAAACCTATCACGGCCTAAGAGGTGTCCTAGCTACCATGGATAGGTACGGAATAAAACGTTAACTTTGAAGACGAGGCCTGAGGCCATTTGGGCACGTGGATGAAACAAATGAGCATATAACACTCAATGGAGAACTGCAATAGACAGATGGGTAGTAGGATTGCTTTCTATTGAGCATTAGAGGAATCATACTCTCACTTCTAGCCTCTCACAGAATTACAGCTAAATGCTCAAAACAGAATCGCTTCTCACATTGATCCCGTCATTCGCAGAATCGAAGCGAATTTTGCCAAAGGCAGATCACCACTACTTCGAATTTGTCCGGAACAATCATAAAAAAGATGAAAATCTCTAAGTGAAAGGACATCAATGATATGTTGGACTTCTCCAAATCATTTGACAGTGTCAACAGGAAATTTGTTGCATCTCCTTTTGGTATGGTGTCCACATGAGATTAAAAAAAAAAATTGCTCTATGTACGATAATCTAACAAGCTTTTTGCAAAGCACCAATGCCCAATTAAGGGGTTCCCAACAACGGCAGGCAGCATTCTCCAGGGAGACATCTTAATGAACCATTACCTCTTTGTGAATATGGTTGATAATTCTATGACAAAGACTTGGGCCCATCCAAGGACAAGGCCCCACCATCAAGCGGAAACCAGTTAAGGTGCCATCAAAACCAGTGTATCACTGATCTTGACTATGCGATGATTTTGCCCTCACAGCTGATCAGCTGGGTGACGCAGGAATACTGTATAAGTTTATACCATCTGGCAAACAAGTATAAGCTAAGTCAATAGAACTAGCCTTCTTTAGAGCTTGTGCTGAGAGCATTCTTTTTTATGGACACCAGAAAAACATGAAAGAGCTTCAAGATCGCCTTGATGGCACATTCACCTGGTTTCTCATGAGGGTACAGAACTGACTTCTCTAGGCATGAACACAGGACCAAACAGAATATCGGAGAAATTCCTCCAATCTCTGTATGTTGATCGCTTTGATGGTAATTGCTGTCGCACTGAAGACTATGTTAGTATGAAGAAATATGTTGGAGACTTCTACCTAGAGGATGCAGACCTCATAACTACATCAAAGTAATCAGTAGAGACACTCAATATTAACCTGGAGACCTTCCTAGCCTAAGGAGAGATTAGAGTACTGGCAGGTCTTGTTGAATGGGAATCTCGCGTTGCGCCGCTGCAGATAAGTTGATGACAAATTCACAGCCAGCGTTTTAAGCATTTTTTCAACAAGGATCTTAAATGGACCCTTACATGACCTTTGACCTCCCTCTGAAAAGCCATAAAACCCACTCAATCATTATGAGCAACCTTGCTGAATGTCTATGGTGTAATAATTTCTGTGCAAGCAGAATTTTAAAAATTTCAACATGGAAATCAAAACCTTAAATGACCTTTGACCTCACATTCCTTTAAACCACTATGTACCACCCTTGGTCATTCCCACAAGTTACATAGAAAGGACACAGCAGCCATAGGGAAGTACTTATATAGTGCGAACAGGGACAGACACAGCACCATGACATTTACTGTACAAACTACATGAATCATGAGTTGAAAGATGACTTCTGGCAAGTACCTGGCAAGCACATGTATGTGTCTTTAAACAATTTTAAGGACGAGTGAAACCCTGAGTTTTTGTGTATCTTTTGGTTTGTAACTTTGTAAATATTTGATTATGGATGAAAAAGTATATACATTTTAGAAATAAAATTGGATGATGAACCTGATGGTGGCATCAGATTAATGTAAAAGTCTCCGTATGTTGAGAAAAATACTAAAAAACATGATTTTGCCCCAAATTTTTCAGACAATATAACAAAAAACAATTTGAATTTTCATGATTCTTATGTTATTTATAGAAACAAGACAAAGTTGTCTAGGGACATTGGTTGATTTCTAATGAGCTTACTTTTCGAATATAAGGGAAAAGTCTAAAAAGGGTGATTTTTACCTTTCTTTTCCAAATTTTGAGTATATATTGGGAGAAGATCTTTAGTTTCGAAATCGAAAAATGAAAAATTGAGAAAAACCGTCCCTAGAGAAGACGACTGCTATCGTAGCGAAAGTAAAACCTTAACCTTTTACTTCCGGTATTTTTTGAGTTATCTTGTCTGAAAATTGCCAAATTTGCGAAAATTGAACATTGAGAAAATCTGTTGTTTTAGTAAAAAAGGGCTTGTCCAAGCCATTGCAAGCTGTCTCTTTCGAATAACTGTATCTTTGAACTTCCAAAATACTATGTTGTGCAAGTGATGGAAATACACCTTTATGCATCTATTGAATCAAACATTCCTTTATCTCTCACTCCAGAAATCAGAAGAAATTGAAATTTCATCTGGTATAAATTAGCACTTTGTTTACATTTTCAATATTATTTTTCGTTTTTAAAGATGCGTTCGCGCAAAAGTACATTTAAAAACACGAGGCCGACTTCATTAAGCAGTAAAAATTTCACCGCGTGACGCGATGTTGCGACTTGCGACTGACGGCGTAAAAGGTGCTTAAATCCCGCCGTTTAGACCAGCGGTTTTTGTGACTTGAAATGGTCAAAAGTTTTTGTAGTTTTAAATCGGCAAAAAATACAGCTCAGGATGTCTGCAGTGGATAACTTTGTGGGTAACGATAGAACACAGGTTGAATGTTTAAAAATGGTGCAAAAATCCGAAAATTCGTTGAAAACAAAAAGGCACTAGGTTGACCTACCCTTAAATGGACAGTGTGTTTGCCACAACTGCCAGACACAAGTAGGCAGGAGAAAGAAACACGCTTCGCATACTAGAACATTGCAAATTGATTGAACAATGGACATACACAACATGCCTAAGCGTAAATGCCCTGGAAAAAAATTCCTGGACATCCACGCCTGGACAGGGAAATGAACCCACACAGGGTACGCTCTAACCACCGAGGCCACCCAGGTGCCCTGGACACATTTTCAACGAACGATAGATGCACCACTGTCACACTCCAAGTCAATAGAAAATCATAGTAAAATAAACCAATTATCCACTATGAACTTTGTACATACGCCACCATCAAAAGTCAATTGTGAAGAAACAAGAATTATTTATATAACACACAAAGAAACAATACATAAGTCTTCACAAAACAAGTGTTTTGATTGGCTAATTTGATCATCATTTATACAGATTTCTCTTTACACAATTCAAAACTTACAATTTCACAGAGCGAAATACAAACCCTACGTATTACAGTGCATAGTGTGTTAACTATACCATTGTAATAAGCTGCATATCACATAAAATTACAGACAGGTTAAAAAACAATCTAACTTAAATTTCAGCATACATGAATTAAAAAAAAAAATTGAAGATCAAACTAAATCCAATTGGAATTTGGCAGGTGTCAGCTTTTGCAAATCACAATATATCTGATACAGCTGGGCCTCTCGACCCTACATGATCTTTGTCCCTATATGATCTTTGACCATATATGATCTGTGACCTCAAATGATCCCCTTGCCTCAGGCTTATAAGTACAAAGTCTGATGACCATAAGTAGATTAGGTGCAGAGATATCAGCATTAACCAAGGTTAACATTGGTATTAACATTTTTAAATTTTTTTTTGGTGTAACATTTTAACAAATCATTTATACATCCAATCCACCACACAGGTACAACATATTACAAAGCGGTCCTTCCAGCTAGCTGACAGCCACAAAGAGCACCAAGTCTATTTTTTCCATATTTGTCCATGGTGCAAAATGTACTACATAAAAAAATACTGCAATAATGCTCAAGAAAAGGTAAATATTGACCAAATGTTACTTCAGAACAGGAACACAACTTTAAATGATGAAAATTGCTTACCATCTGTACCTTTATGCCGCATGTTCACAAGTATTGTACTGACATAGATCTAAATAAAAAAGGTCCTGAACATACCTATGGTTAAAATACTAACACCACTTAAGACTGGGAATAGGACACTTGGGGCCTGTTTTGGATAGTAAATTGAATAGAAAAGAATTTTCAGGTTGCAGGACATTTAAAGACACTATCAGTGGATTTGAAAAATATGAAATGTGCAGGAATCGCTTCAAAGTAAGGATAAGTCTGTAGAATTCTCATAGTCCTTTCCAGCTGTAGAATTGACAGAAGGAAGAAAACGGCGTGTTCCAGTACGTTCTCCATTCAATTAACGTTGTAGTAAGTGTCCGCACGGGACTAGTAATGCTAAAATCTCCGATTCTGTCTTATAGGTTGCTTTGGTCTTATCATTTGCAGGGTTGTTAGGATATCGTACTGGTTACATGCAAAATCTGATTTATGATTTTTACGATTTGCTGATTAAGCAAATAGGATAGGTATTAAAAAAGGTGCAACGCATCACTTTCATGAATACATTTGCTCATGATTATTAATATATTCTTTTTGGTCAAATAAAATAATAAAGACTAAAGGTTTTTAACTTGTACAATTTTGGGTATGATGTAAGACAAACAACAAGGCGGGCTACCTAAACACGGCTTGCTAGAAGCAGTATGATTCCAGGCCTGGCAGGGCTAAGAAATGCGGGAAAATGACCTATTTGGTCAGACTCTACATTGTAATGGCCTAGATTTGAGAATAACAGAATTACCACATTAATGGAGCCAAAAAAACCTATAAAGAACAAGGAAAACAGCTTAGCTTTACGTAGTTTAGGTTCTTGTAACTGTTTTTATGAACTATGTAAACATAGGAGATATTTAGTAAGAGATAGTTACTTGCCAGCACTCATTCCATGTTTGCCACAGTTTCATTTCACTTGTCTTCTGCAATGCTATAAATTAAGCTACCCAAAACATGTAATGGCAAGCTTTAATTTTCAACCTCAGAGTGAATTCTCCAAGGCAACTACTAAATGGCAATCTTTACATCCTGCAGACATTTAAAATCAAGCCCGAGATTAGGAAAAAAAGTTACTCATTTCATTTCATTTCAATATCTGGATGGCTGTGATCATTCTTTTAAAATTGACAGATATACTATTAGCTTCATAGGCTTTTAGAAGGGTACAAAACATTTATTTCACCAAACAAATTGGGAATAGCATAGCTTGATTAGTTTACAAGTTACATAGCATCATATTGCAGTACTTTAAGCTGAGTAAAAATGCAACAGATAGCAAGTACAATGCAGTATTTTCAAGCATACCAACCTAAAGGTGTAAATGAAGTAGATAGGGGATCTGGTTTTCAGGTTACACCTTTAATTTAAACGGAGTTAAATAGTCCCTTCTTTTCAAGGATAGGGGGCCGGAGAGTAAAAAACTTGAAATGATGGACATCTCTAGAAAACTGTATCACATGGTTTTTGAAGAATCGAGATATCCTCCCCATGCAATGTCCTTCCCATCGGCCAAAGTGTCCTCAACAGGTTTCTCTATGAAGAGAATACACTTTTTATCAAACTTGACTTGCATTAAAAAAAACAAGTTTGGAGAGGTTGACTAAATGTGAAATTTGCCTGTCTGATGACAAGCTACAAAGAGTTGAGGGATCAATAAGAATTCATCAGAGTCTTGCTGGTACCATTACAGGCAAAACCAAAACATATTAAGGGCACTATTTAATGTACAGCAGTGATCTAATTAGTGTCCCTGCTTACTCTAATGATAAAAGGCGAGCCAATAGTGGAAAACTTCCTTCCAAAACAATGAACAAAAACTTCTGTGCAACTAAAGCCAAATAAATCTTATAAATGTCGACATTTTTGTAGCGCTTTGCACAATGTATCAAAGCGCTTTACATTTATTCCACTGCCACTAAGAATATGTCAGCTGCTATAAATGCCACAAGGCATACTCGACCTTTGGCGAGCTCAATGGAAAGATTCATAAGAGTCCCATTTTTCACTCTTGGGTGGAGAGAGGCAAGCAAGGTAAAGTGCCTTGCCCCAAGTGCATAACAGTGTGGGGACTCCAACCCAGGACCTTTTTTGGGTCATGAGTCGCTCATTGTATCCACTGGACCACATGTCTCCTTTAAATTTATCCCAAAACCCAGAATGTAGAACTGATTTTTTAAGGCTTAAAGTAATAAAAACAGTGACACCTGGGAGATTTCTATTACAGGGAGGGAGTGCCAAAGGACCAAAAACAATACCTGAAATTGAAAAGTTATGGTTAGAGGAAATTTTACTAGCATGGTGAACTTGTTAAATTGGAATCTTGACAATTTTTAAGTACAACTTGAAGCTATTGGTATCATCAACAGGACTTGTGAAAATTTCAGTGTTGTTCAATTCTGGGAATCGGTGATAGACCCAACATTTACAATACATATACATAGGCCAAAATATGAACAACTGATTTAACACAAAATATTCTTATTCAGTGGGCATGGTTACAGTTAACAAGAAATTTGAGTGGTTTAGATCAAAGGCTTTGCCTAGCCTTACTTGGAAATAACTGGATTGTGGCATGCAGCAATTTCAGGCGTAGTGGAAATTGAACACATGGTACAGCGCGTTTATACTGCACCATCACGTTCAGCGTTTGTATGCAAATGCAGTTTACGCAGCATGACGGATCACCACGCGATGTTGTTGTCAAGAGGGGTGCAATTAATTAAATGAATGAAAAAGAATGATGTAACAATATATTTGGACAACATATGTTGGGTAAAAAAGCAATATTACACAAATTCCGAAAGCAGAATGAGAATAAAAGATGAGATTTTTGTTTTGGCCATTTAGATGGTGTCATATGGATGGGCATCTAATATGTGATAGTGGTGGATACCGCCTACATACGCTGGCATCCACTTAATTTGTTGGATGCCCATCCATTAATATGACCCCATCTAAGATGGCCAAACCAAAAATATCATCTTTTATTCTCTATTTCTGTTAGTTGTCTAATCAAATTTTAATTAATCTTAAAAGGTGCATTGCTGTTAACTGACTCACATAAAAAAAATTAAGTTAAAAACACATATTATACACTGAAATAAAGACTATGGGCTACCATGAACCCCCCCCCAACCTTGCACCCCCCGGGGATTTTTGGAGACAAACATTGTGTGAAGCGTATACCATAAGCAGCAACTGGACTAAGGGTGTCTGCAAAAATCCCCACCCTGGGTTAAACGATGAGGGAGCTTTTTCAAAATGGCTGCCAAAATGCAATTCACCCCCATTTTGGAGTGAAGTACCAACATGCCTAGCACAACACAGAACTCACAGACACTTGATTTTAGTACAATAGATAGCTATGGTCCTCTTCTTCCATTGATACCAAAATTCGTACCAACATGCCTAGCATTAGTCACAATTACGTCATAAAGTACGCGCATGTTTAGCAAAATTGTCAATTTCCATAGCACACACAGGGAAATTCAATTTTTCGTCCAAAATGTTAGGAAATAAAGCAATTTTCATGCGGTTTTTTTTTTTTTTGGCTCTACTTGATGAAAATGACTAGTTTTTATATAAAATGAGAGCATTTTAGTGGCAGTAATAATGTTTTTGAGAGTGGCTACAATTGCGAAAAATCAATTTTCCATCCTATATTCAAGTACATGTATTTTCATACGTTTACTTTACTCACCTATGAACGTCAAGTGGCGTCATAATGGGGATGTTTGGTACTTATTGTTATACCAATGGAAAGAAGAAACTCTAAGCTACCCTGTGGTACCAAAATTACAGGAATCGGATTTGTCCAGTTACGGAAATCACAGGGGGGGGGTGGTGTCACAGGAGTTTGGTTACAAAAATGGCTCAGGTAGACGAGGTTAGGTGAAAACGTGACAATTATATCGATGCCTTCCTAAGCCTTGAAGATCGACTGATGTGCCAGGAGCAAGCGTACGAGAGATTTGTTGAGGATGCACATCCAGAGAGCCCATTATCAGCCCTGATTTGGTACCAGGAAGATGTGGCAGAGCCAGAACTTCCTCCACCAGATGATCAGGGTTGGAAGTTAAGTTATGGTGCACTAGATACAAAGTGGCCATCAGGAGAGTTGATGCCACAAGATTGTCTGACAAATAGTTAGAGGAAGATAATCTTGATACAGAAGAAGAAAATTACGACATGACGCAAGAAGAGGAGGAGGAAAGAGAAGATCAATTTCTGAATCTAAAGGAGCTGCATTTAAGCTGTATACCAAGTAAAAACAGTATTGGCTTAAAAAGATTGCCAATTGAACAATACCAATTAAATTGGAAAGTCTTATTATCGTATCCAAACACCGTGGTTCTCAAAGGTGATCTAGCCAGATGTGGGTACAATGTCTGCTGCTTCACTGAATTCTGCAAGGTCCTTGAACCTGTGCAGTGTTGCACCAACATTGGACAGACCAAGAGGATGCTCAAGTGTCCTGATCTGCTTCCAGGTAGACTCACTTCAGCAAGGAGACCATGTTATCGGCCGATCTGGATCTCCAATCAGCTGAAACACCGCCAATCAGCCCACGAGAAGCCAACCCCAGAAGGAAGACCCACTCACCAGGACTCAATACCAATAGAGCCACTTGGTTGACGCAAGTCTTTCTTTCCAAAAGCCAACTCCCCCAAACTCCTTAGAGACTATTTCAAAGGAACGGACTTGCCTAAGAAACTTACCCCGGACCTAAGGTGGTCAGCAGCCAGCCTCTGTCCAAACCACAGGGAGCTCCATACCAGATACTTGGCAGCTATTCTTGCATACGCTGCTGCATGTATTATAAGTTGTCCGCTGGAGCTGGCCGAAAGACACCCCGCGACAAGCCGACAGAGGCATCCAACGACAGGTCAAACTTCTGGCTGACACTTCCCATACAGGGCAAGCATACTCCACACATGAGCAGAACAGTGCAAGCGCCGTCGATAGGGCATGCGGGCATGCAGGGGTAATGGGGAAAAGTTGCGGGGGTTCAGGGGCAGAGTCCTGGAAGCTTGTGAGTTTAACATGTTCGAGTTCTTTCGAGAGGGGTAGCTGAACTATGTGAGCGTTGTGGGGTTCCAGGGCGAAAGCCCAGAAACCTCTTAGTTTAGCATGTTCAGCGCATCCGGAGAGCTCTCGGTATCTCATCAATCATAAGCAGATGAAATACGCTGCCCCTGGCGGTGGTCAAGGTGACGGAGCCCCGAAACCTCTCAGTTTTAGTATGTGTGAGTGCCGTGCCTCGGAAAGCTCTCAGTTATCTCATTAATCTATCTTGAAGCAAATGGGGACTTCTGAACGTGACAGGGTCCAGTGGGCGAAGCCCCAGGAGCTCTTGGTTTTTAGCATGTTTTTCAGTGCTCCTGGCAAGCTCTTGATTACCTCACATCATGAAGAAGATGAACTATACTGCCCTGGCAAGGTCCAGGTTTCAGTCGGAGCCCGTGGAAACTTCTTAGTTAAATTCATTTTGGTGGCCTTCGAGAGATCTCAGTTTCTCATATCTTGAGCAGGTGGACGATGCTGCCTGTGACAATAACAACAAAAAATCACACGTAATTTTCTTTTTATTTTCCGAAACAACCATTTCAATCAACAAACGCCCCATCCCCCTCCCCCCCCATCCCCGAGGTGTGAACCGGGCATGTGCCCTCTCTCTTGCCCTCCTTAGCTAAACGCCACTGCTTCCGATGGTGGGATGAGGGAGGGGGGAGGAGGGAAGAAGGGGGGGAGAGGGAGTAGATAGAGAGAATTGGTGAGGGGTGGGGTCTAATAAGAGAGTGCAATCCAAGTGATTCCTAAGTTAACATGACTATCACAGTGCTCCAGGAGCGCTCGCAAGACCAGGTCACTCAACAGGGAAGCCTGCAGCGCCGTCTCAGACGGAAAACATACACATTGTGCCCCCGATGGACTTGCGCGCTTATGGTTCTCTCCTCCAATAGGGGGCGAGCCCATCTAAAGGCCCTTTGATTCTCCCTTTGACATCTCCATCCTGTGCGCCAATTCCAAGCGTGTCTTTCCAGACAAACGACAGCTCCCGCACTCTCGAGCCGGTCGCCGGCACAGATGCCGAACAGGAGAGGCATGAGCCCGCTCCCCCGGGGCATTCCATCTTTGAGCCCACATAGACCACAACCAAGCACCTGTGTTGAAGTACGTTTAGTAATTTCTTAACAACACCAACTTATGTGGACGCGGTTGGGTTGCGTCGCTATGCGTACACTCCTGCCTGAAGCTCTCGCAAGCGTAGTAAGAAGCCTTGTTGCTCCCTTAGTACCATCCGTCAACACTCAATACTCAAGAAACCATGGTTATGCAGTTTCAAGGTGAGCAATGATTAAGGAGGCTGTGTTGTGGTCTAGTGTATAGTATTCATAGACCTTTTTACAAAAGCACCCTCTATATACCGCTTGAAAGGCTAACTACTTCATTTTAAAGTTGTTTACTTCAAACTAATCCACAGGTGCATGACAAGTATATAATTATGTGACACCGGCATTTTGCTATTATAAAGAGGCATTTTGTAAACCACGGTTTTTTTCATTGTTTGTGGCCATTTTGAAAATGACGCCCTTAAGCAGGATAAGCATGCCAAAGAGGGTCAACTATTCCTTGGATGTGTTTGTTGGCGACTATTAGTCACATAGTGCCTGAATTTGGATCAAAAATTAAGATATATTCAAAATGGGCATAAGTGAATATTTGGGGGGCCACCATTTTGAAAAAAGCGCCTCACTCTTTAACCCAGGATGGGGGATTTTGGCAACAACCTTATTTTGATAGCTATAGGTATAATGTTTCCAAACAATAATTGGTCTCCAAAAATCCGGGGGGGGTGGGGTGCAGGGTTTTCGGTTTAAGTGGGCTCTGACCTATAAGCTAACTATTGTGTAATAATAAGTCAATTTTTGAATCTGTTATTGTAAAACTGATCCCTATCTAACCAAAAACACAGCAACAAAAATAATAATGGACACTGCATAGCTTTAAACCACACCCCACTTTTTCTTGAGAAGTTCAAGAAAGCCCTAAATTAATTTAAAATAAAAAAAACCATTCCCAGAACATGTGTCGGCTGCCGTTGTGGTTTGCATCATAGGGCAAAGATAAAAATATTTGACCTGTGGATGACCTCATTTTTTTTCAAATATGGCAGAGATGTAACAGAGAGTAGTCCCGATTCTGAAATCAAAATTTGACCGAAGGGAAGGCCCAAATTTTAGCATAGCAATCCGGTGAAGCTCCGGGGACCTATTTTCTTACGTGATTTAGAAGGTCAAGACCCTTTTCTCTAGAATAAATTTGGTACTTAAACTTTGGGGTTTTTGATGCAGTTTTACCTTTATCAATGACACTTTAATCTCAGAAATTGACCAACAACACATTAAAATAAAAAAAAAATTACAATTCCCAGATTTTTTTTTTTATTCAGGTCAGAATCCTTTCAAATGTTTTAATAATAAAGGTTACAATATTGTGTATGAAAACAGATATTTTCAGGATAGCATAGTAATATTAAAATTTTAAGTTATAGTTTCCTGCAACGCCTGTTGGTGTACATTGTGCACATCAACACGACCACATAACAGAAAAATATGAAAATTGGTTGTACCGATTCAAAATGGTGGTCCAAAAACGTTTTTTTATGTTCAAAAAAAAAACCTTCCTGCCAAATATTCAATTCCTCGATATTCCCATTCCCACCTAATATTTTTACCTCTCTCATATTAAACACAACAAAATATAGTGGCTACACATAAAGCTCCGTCATGTTCAACAATTGCCTAATAGTGAAAGATAATTGGCACAATAATTAAAACTATAGAATTAAACTTCAAAACTTCAACTTTTCACCGAATCAACCAGCACTTCAGGGCATATGGTAGATGCTGTGGATACAGCACATGTGGAACATATTCGGATTATAAACTGTGAACATAAAGATATCAAACAATATACTGGAATGGAACTCATCAATAATTACACATAACTATAATTTTTCTAGTATTGGGGAATATAAAGCTATCTTGATTTGGAGGAAAAGTGATCGAGCAAAGTTTGTACTCTAATGGGACAAGAGCTACCCTTTTTAGTAAATTCTAGGCACAACATAATCTTGTTAAAGGTGCGTGTGCTGATCGTCTTTGGGACCCCCTGATTTACCCGGAAGTAGAATCGATTTTTATATTAGATAAAGCTGTATTTTTTCTCATTGCTCCTGAAATTTGAGCCCCCAATCCATGTCATTCCCAGATATTAACGAAAAACCGCCGTTTAGTGGTTAACCACCATATTGGCACAGTATTGAATATGGTTTTGCAACATGCATTATTGCGTCTTACCATCAAACTGCAAATTTTGTTTCCCACGGTTTCAATGGGGAGTAGTGCAAGTGCCAAGGCTCTCATATCAAGTAGAGACACACTCACATAAATCGGAACAAGCAAACCTTTAACTTGACCCGAAACGTCAGGAAGATAATTTAAAACGCCCTGCCCCTTACATGTACCCATGAATTTTGTGGTGCATAAGTAGCTTTCTGACACAATTTGCATTTGATTAGTGTTGAACACTTATGAGAATTGTTTCGAAGTTTGATTGGGCAACCACGTAACGAGTACAACCAAACTTAAATTTCAAACTTCCTTTCTGCTCTGAATGGCATGCTTGAATTTTTCTGTTGTGAGGGACAGAAAGTCCTGAATCATTTTTTTAACATAAAATCATTTTCAGCTAATTCATCAAGGCATTGAGCTTTACTTATGCCAAAAACCCATTTTTTGAAAATCTTCTCAAAAACCACTGACCTAAGACTAGCTTGTTTGACTCATTTGAATGCATTTTCATGTCCAATCTAAAGGAGTCATAAAATATATAATATGTTTTTTTTTCAAAAAGATTTAAAAATGAATCTGGGCGAAAGGGTACATTAATATAAAAGTAACCTGAGCTAACTAACCACATAAAAATGCAATATAGAACTTTTCACAAAACTCATTTGCAATCCAACTTAAGGCCAGTACAAAAATGTGTTTCTCATTTCCAACGGCTTCAATTTTTGATGCAGCCCTCAATTTTTTTGTTATTTTTTTATTTTTAAAAATTGGGTACAAAAACTCAACGTTTCAAATAATAAAAATAATTTTGCCTATGAAATATATTGTAATTTTCAACTAATCTTAATGGAAAAAATTAAAAAAATGCTCACAAATACACTCCGCAGTATCCGCGGTTCCGAGAAGAAGGTCTTCACTTCACTTTAAAATATATATAACATATAACATGTGTGTCTCAGCACCTTTTTTTTAAACTGGGCAGCATATTGGAAAAAAATAACAAAATTTCTTGGACCGAAAATGCATTTTTTTTACTTGGTGTAATGACAGCTGTATGTTACAGGAATCCTCTGCGATCTATACTCCAATATAAGAGGTGAATTGGAGTTATTTTGACTCACAAAAAACCTGAAAGTAACCCCTGTTTTTACAAGTATAAAAATATAGAAATACTGCACATTTACACTCTAGTTTGTTTCTATGTATTAAACTCAACTTTTTTTTTCATACATTTCATAAAGTATTCAAACCTTTATGTAACAAAGATCTCTTCTTCATATGTAATTGATAAATACATGGACTATTTTTATACACAGACATTCTCGCACCATAGGCATTTGTTTTCTATGTGCGAAAAGTTTCCTCCCATTTCAAAGCCGCAATACATTTTATCCCTTCTTGTAAGAATTTTTTTTCTTGCACATTTGATGGCTAGTCTTAACACTATAGTAATACTTTGCTGGAATCTGGGCACATTCAAGTGATGGAAAGTGGAATTTAAAATTTAGCAATTATACCATTTTTGTCAAAAGCATCATCTTTGAAGCATGTTCATTGTTACATAAGGCCAACCCCTAAAAACAAAAAACTAAAATCACAATTTTAGCTCATTTTGTATTTTTCTCAGGATTTGAGGGCTTTTTAGTCCCCAAAAGAAAAGAAGAAAGATTTGGCTGCAAAATAGCAAGAAATTGGCCCAAAAAGGCAATTATAAACAACAAATACTGACAACGTTTGGACCGAAAATTAAAGAAATTGTTTCATGTACGGACTGATGCATGCTATAGACTATTCCATGAGGAGAAGAAATAGTACAAAATGCAACTTTTCAACTGCACTTTTTTTATTCCAATTTTAATTAGTATTTTTTTTAAGGATGTCCCTCAAAACATTCACTACTGTGGTCTTAATTTGCTGGTTAACCATAAACCATTTAAAAGTTAAAACAACATTTTTTTGTTCCCATTTTGGGAAAAGACAAGAAAGGATTGGGAAGGCTGAAATTTCAGGACGTCGACGTTAATGAGAAAAATGGTCTTTCATCTAATATCAAAATTTGTAATAACTTTCGGTGGGTCCAAAGAACGATCGGAACATGCACCTTTACAATGTTAATATAATGATAACTTAGTTTTTATTATTATTTAGTATTATAGATAGAGAATTGTGGGTTGCTTAGCTGAACCCTTATCACCTTAGTATCATGTCTAATTTGATGTGCAAGAAATTTGAAATTTTTATTTAAATGGACAGTAAAATACCGGGGGGGGGGCGGGGGTACAGGTTGTGTGTCCACTGGTAAAAAAAAAATTGACCCATGTTTAGAGTGACCCAAATTTACCAAAAATATGATATCATGTAATGAGCAAATCAGAAATAATGAAAGGATGGTAGTATGGTTTCACAGAAATAAGAAGCACTATGTGATAGGTTACTCAGACGGCTATCTCATGTGTGTCCTGTAATGAGCCAATCAGACAGATTGTATCATAGTGGTAGATGCCAGGGTTAAGCAAAATGGAAGGCACTATAATCATGAAATTAACCTTTAATATTATTATTTAATATAAAGCTTATGACCCACTTTCAATAGGAGAACTGCTTTTTTTTCATGCCGAGCATAAATCTTATAATGACAGAATTTCTTGGCAGTAGCGCATGCCTCTACTGAGAGGAAAGGTACCACAATGGTTTCAACTCCATATGATTTTGCATTGCCCCGCATGCATTGCAATGTGAGCTAGATGATGTCACAAATCTTCAATCACTACATTAAGAGGGAAACACTCTCGGGAATTTCAGATGCCGGTCAAAACCCTGCAATCTGTATGTGTACCTGCCAGGGTGGAGACGTCAGCAACCTAGTCTACTACAGTGATTGTGGGGAGTGTCAAATCAGTGAATTATTTTGTTCTAATCTACATGCTGAAATTCAATCAAACCAATCATAACATCGAAATTTCACACAACCTGAAAGTGCGTTAAAACAAACTCTATGCCAATCTCCAAACTACACACCTAAGTCTCTCTATATTCTAAAGTCAGTTCATCTATTAATTAAAATACTTTAAAGGCTACATAATAAGATAATTAAAATGATTACCTTAAAACAATAACAGCACTTTTGAAGAGTTAATTTTAACAACTTGGATCTTTGCATAGTTGCATTGGCAATTGGCTAGATAAAACTATACTTGAAAGCCTCAAAATTCTCTGAGTTGGAAAACATGATAATATCTGGGATCTCGGTAATACTTCAAATAGCTGAAGGAAAACATCAACATCTTTCCAATAGAAATAGAGGGAAATTTTCAGGGGTGGCAGCATTCAGTAATGACAGATTGAGCATTTCAGCTGACTAGTATCGCTGTAATTGTCGAATGAATAAAATGGAAATAGAATGAATGAAAAATATGGCTTACTGATAGTGTTCATAGCTGATTTTTTTTTTCAAAGATGGCTACTATTTCAAAACCAAGTATCCATAATTATATTAGAAAAATTCTAAAAGTGAATTCAACACGTTCATCTCTATAAAGGTCACAACCCATTCTAATAAATGCTAAGCTTTAGAAATTCAAAAATTTCATGCTACAAAACTTCTTCAAAACATCTGTTTTATGTATGTATTGATGTTAATGACCTTCTTGCCCCCCCCCCCCCCCCCCCCCCCCCCCCCCCCCCCCCCCCCCCCCCCCCCCACACACATTGAATTTAAGCTGAATGATTGTAGTACAGTTTATTTTTAGTCCTTACTGGACTTGAAAAAGGCTCTGTAAAAAATGGGTTAGTGAAATATTCTAAATATGCAAAGAATGTTTTACATGGGGGTAATTAACATTTTACTCTCAAAAGTTTAAAAAAGGCTCTAAAGAGATTAAACAGCTGATTACTTCAACTTAATCAGCATGTCTTAAGTCATTTCTTTTCCAAACTGGCCGAATATTCAACCAGGTCTGAATTGAAGAGTTTGTAGCATAATGGAGCAATAGTATTGTATTGTTTATTTCACCACAAGACTCAAATTTGGTGTGGAATTCAGTAAATGTGGGCAATATTCCAACGAACTGGAAAAGGTTGGTCCAATAGGCTCAAAGCCCTTCAAGAGAAAATTATATATTTCCCTCAATTAAAATCCACATATGTTTATTGTACAAATTTGTTCTGAAATCTGGAACAATCTCAAAGGCTTTTAAGTAGGCACCCACTCAACACTCAAGAATTAACTGTGCCAAAACTTGACATTTAGGTAATTTAGATATTGATAACTAGCACAAATGAAAGAACTACAAATGTAAGGTATAAAACAAACCACACAGTATTTCAACACCCCCCCCCCACCCCCCCCCCCACCCCCACCCCCCCCAACCCGCTGTATCGTTTCCCCGAAAGGTTAAAATCATATGCTTTTTAAAGGAAAATCACAAAAACTACTTCATTTAACAAGTTCTTGACGGACCGTAGTCAAAGCTTGTCAAGCATTACACCATAGGTCACAAACAAAACACATTGGTGTGCCCAGAGGTGGATGAATCCCACAATGCAACAGTTTAGGGAAACTGCACCTCAATAAGGTCATGTTGACCACAAAAATCATAGTCGTAAACACATAAAAATCTTTCGCCTGATCATGAAATGTCTTGTGGTTCTTAAATTCCAGGATACTTTTTATTCCCAAGTACTGACATGTGTTTATTACTTACCGTGCAAGTGCATTAATGGTATTGATCAAAACAACACCTTTCTGGGTGCTGGCCCCCTTTATTAGAAAAATCTGAAGAGTAAGTCGGTCATCAATTTTTTTTTTAATGCAGCCCAAAAGTGTCCAAATTTGGGATGCATTTTTTTTCACTTTTTCTTCTCAAAAAAGCCTAACTAAAAAAATATTGGGGATTTCCCGACCCAATTGTTTTTATTATACCATTTCTGACAAGGGTCGTTCGGAAAAGGGCAACAAAACATTTTTAGAACGTTAACATATGATTCTTTGATGAAATACCTCATCAAAGGCACCAATCAATTCTGATACATGCAATATCAGGCTGGCAAACATCAACCTGATTTTGGGCGCCTTGATTGTTGGGGTCAGTCACGGGTGTTTCCTGCCCATATATGACCTCGTCCTCGTCCGTTATTCACATAACATATTTAAAAACAACCTTAGAGGCAAGGTTGATGCAGATTCAGCTCCCACAGTTTTGGAATAAGAAATACGCCTTGCCTATTTTTAAAAATACATCGTCCGATCCCTCAGGACCGCTGTGTCGTCTGCCGTCGCGGTTAGTGATGATAGGCCTAACATACCTTTGACCTTGAATTGACTCTTTGGACCTCATCAACAAAGAGGGATCCCATGTTGCAGCTATGATTCAAGCTTTGGTTCCAATTGAACTTCAACTTTTCAAATGAGGTCACTTTACATTTTCAGCCATCAAGCAGCCCATTTTACAACTTGACCTCACATGGCCTTTGACCTTGGTAGGTAACCTTTGCCTCATCAAAAATAGGGATCCCATGTTGCACCTATGATTCAGTTTGGTTCCAATTGAACTTCAAACGTTTCATATGAGGTCATTTTACATTTTTCAGCCTATTTTTACAACTTGACCTCACAACATTGTATTTTCTTTAAAAAAAAACCTTTGACCTCATCAACAAATGAGGGAGCCCATGTTGTCCCTATGATTCAATTTTAGTCCAATTGAACTTCACACCTTTCATATGAGGTCATTTTACATTTTCAGCCGATTTTACAACTTGACCTCACATGACCTCCGGACCTTGGCATGAGACGTTTGACCTCATCAATAACAAATGAGGGATCCCATTTTTGCACCTATGATTCAGTTTGGTTTAAATTGGACTTCACTTTTCATATGAGGTCAATTTTACATTTTCAGCACTATTACAACTTGACCTACATGACCTTTGACCTTGGATGTGACCTTGACCCTCATCAAAAAGTGGGGATGCCATGTTGCAACCTGTGACCCAAGTTTGGTTTAATCCATCAAAGTATGTGATATTACATCAAATGTTTAACCCTTTTTCACAACAGACATCAACAAAGACCTCATCAACAACAGACACACAAAACACCATGGGAAAAAGTGATCCTATGTGTCTTCCTGCCTTAGCGGCGACCAAAAAAATCAGAACTTCTTTTGTCCAGATTTTTGCTTTTTAAGTGTTAATCAAATGTCTGTTCTAAATTTGGGATTTCTTAACAGTCACTGCCTGGTTAAACAGGTTTAATGCTGCGATCTACCTGGGCAATGTATTTTCATACTTCACCAGCAACTCTGGCCAGTGCTAGCCTTTGGAATAACAATCTTAATACTAGAGTTGCATAAAACATTAAGTATCGTGTGCATTCACGTCTGCTGATATAATTGAAGGTTGGCTCAGACAAAAATTGAAAAAAATGCTCCTGCCAATGGCATCTTTTTAGTTGTCCAACACTGAAAATATAAATGTGCCTTGACCTCCGTCCTCTCCTTTTTATTGCATTTTTGCCCATTTCACAAGGGCAATATGCAGTTGTAAATTTTTTGCCACACTAAAAAACTCAAAACATTCAAGTTCATTTGAAAAAAAATTAACAACACCAAATTAATTTTTTAAAAACTCTGTTCCAGTCTTCTATATGAACAGACTTCAAACACAGCTATCACTAAAACTATAATTCTGTCAGTGATGCTTTTCACCAATCAAATGGTCAAGAATCTATGCAAGAGACATCAAGTAAATTATATCAATACACCTTAGGGTCCTCAGTTCTACACACATGGTTCATTTAGTACACCACTGCTGAACTTTTGTCCTGTAAATCAGGTTATGGAAGTCTAAATTTTTAAGGCCTATCACAACCCGCTCATCTGGAAGTTTCGGGTTAGTCTTCTTTCTTATCGGCAGTACTCGATGTGGAACACGGGCACACTGTTTTCGTTCTGTTGCAGGTTGAATTTTGGTTGATTGCAATCATTGCTCTTTTTGGCTGGTTTCTTTTTGCTCTCCGTATGCAGAGCCCTTTGAAGTGACTGTGAACCTGATTAAAACTCGTACTAGAAAGTAAAAACTGTTGAGGTAAAAAAGGGCAGGAAAGTGTGTTAGTATCAATAAATAGTGGTGATTATTTTTAAAACAGACACTTGAAGATTTTGGTGGGTTCCCATTTACTGCCTAACCCCTCAATCGCGGCACTTTTCATTTTTGTGCACAGAAGATTTTTATACCATTTGATTGTAATGTGCATTAACAGACACTAATCATTTATTTTTTCTGAAAAACAAAATATTTCCAGCTTGAATTGAAATAAGTCTGTGGAATTCCTGTCCCGAGTTGGGTTTTACGTTTTCCAACAGAATTACAGAAAAGAAAACGGAAGTGTTCAAAGATATGAATCTCCATTCAATTGTGTTGTAGAAAGTGTCCGTACAGACGGCAATGACTACTAGATTTCGCGGTTCTTCTCGGCTTCGGCAACCGCTATAGTCAAGAATTAAGCTGAAGGCCGCCCCATGACCTTTGACCCTGGCACGTGACCTTTGATCTCATCAACATATGAGGGATCCCATGGTGCACCTATGACAAAAGTTTGGTTCCAATTGAACTTCAAGTTTTCAATTTTAGATCAATTTTACATTTTTAGCCCATTTTTCAACTATTTTAAAAAAAACTAAAAAATTAAAAATAACCTTTGACCTCATCAACATATGAGGGATCCCATGGTGCACCTATGACACAAGTTTGGTTCCAATTGAACTTAAACTTTTCAATTGAGGTCAATTTAAAAAAAACTTAACAATTTGTGACGCACACATCCACACACCCAAACACACACACATACACGCTCACATACACACATACATACACACGCACAACAGATTGCTAAGTGGTCCTGCCAGCTATAGCTGGCGGCCCACAAAAATATCGATTTTGTAATAAAATTGGCTTGATTTACCCAATTTTATTGAATAATGGGCTCGACTGCATCTCGCCCAATATTTTTTTTGGCAACTCCTACTCGACCAATAATATGGGGCGCAAACGTCCATTTTATCATTATCATGCACAGGATCCGATATTATCGCGTATTGGACCCTCAAAGCTTGATAATATCTTTATTAGGTCCCCTAGGTCGCTTCAAGGTCTTTATCATTGCGGGCTGTTATGATACCTGTACTTGTGACAGACATGCAAAAAAAAAAAAAATAGATTTGATCATGGTTTCAGTTGTTTTATCAACTCACTGATAGTGCATTTAAGTATAGTTTTTGTGCCTAATATTACTTACAGATTCGAGCTACTATCAAAGAATTTGCAATTTTGTTATTTTATTTTTTATTAAAACCAGTAGCTTATATGGCACAGTGAAATATAGCATAAAAAAAGCATCAAAATCAACTGAAAATTTTGGAAAATAACCTTATCTAGGAGTGCTAGATCACAAAATGCCCCTTTAAAACAAATGCAACATGTACATTGGAAAAGGAAGGACAAGAGATAACTGATACAGGCTTTCCTCTATTTTTTGGGGAAAATATCGGCTGTTCCACTGATCCGATCTGATGATTTGCACATATATTAAAAATTGCACTGGGTACGAAATTGTAAACTTAGGAATTGGTGATGATAATATATTAACAAGAATTCGCGGCTTTCGCGCTAGCTATATCAAATGGATATAAGCTGTGGCTGCTCCATGACCTTGGCATATGACCTTTGACGTCATCAACATATGTAGGACACAAGTTTGGTTCCAATTGAACTTAAACTTTTCAATTGAGGTCATTTACTTTTTAACCTATTTTCTTCGACTTGACCCACATGTCCTTTAACCTTTACACATGACCTTTGAACTCATCGTCATATGAGGGATCCCATGGTGCACCTATGACACAAGTTTGGTTCCAATTGACTTAAACTTTTCAATTGAATTCAATTTAAAAAACTTACTTTTAGCCTATTTTTCACTTACCCTCAAAAGACCTTTTGACTTGACACAACTTTTGACCTTGACACATGACCTTTGACCTCATAAAATATGAGGAATCACATGGTGCACCTATGACACATGTTTGGTTCCAAGTGAACTTCAACTTTTCAATTGAGGTCAATTTGAAAACCAAAATTAATGCAATTTAAAAAAAAAAACTTAACATTTTATTGACACACACAACACAGCCACACCACACGTACAACAGATGTCTAAGCTATAGCTGGCGGCCCACAATAAACCTGTGTGGTCCACACTTGCTTTAAGTTCCGATGGATGAATTTTGGAGGACAAGGTTAACTTTTTGGGCAACTCTTGTCTTGTGTTTCTACTTAAAATTGGCAAAATTAACCCATTAAATTGTCAATTTCATAATTCATACATCGGCTGAGAATCGGCGGTCTCTGATGGTTAATTTTAGAAGGAAACCACACGCACTTTATAAAATAAACTGATACTAATGAAAACCAGTGATGACGTTGACCCAGTTAAAAATATTTTGGCACTTGTAATATACTGATGGAACTCCAAGAAATAGTAACCAAAATATCTCACATTAGCCAAGTGGGCATTGTCTTATTGGTATACTCGGCTGTCATTCTCATAATAACCGGCAAAAGTGTTGTGATTCAGGAAATAGTCATATTCTTTATCCTGAAAGAAAAAATAAAAACATAAGTGTTACATAGCCCACAGTCCCATAGGAGGAACTTCGTTATACTGTATTACAGTTTTGTTTTGCCATGGATTTTGATTTGTAAGACCAAGGTACAACAAAAAAATACTGTAAGTAAATTGCATTAGCCCCATGGCAAGATGGCAGTGTGGAATAATGAACCCTCAGATGACCTTTACCTGGTCATGACTTTGACATGCATGCCCATATAGGAACACCATACGCACTAAACCCAAGTCTGGTTTTCAATCAGACTGCAACTTTTGAAGGAGATTCCTGAAAATCTAAAAACCTACATTGTTTAAAAAAAGTGTAACCAAACTGGAACACACCACATACGAAAGAAGACACCCTCACTAAACCCTCCCTCTATTTTCATGCCCAGGGAGGATAATAAAAAAAAGCTATGCTCTTGTTTAGTGTGAGCAATATTTTTAAAGAAGCATAAAAGAAAAAGGCCACCAATTGTAAAGTAATATCTTATGTTGTGGTATCAATTGTATCATTGAGTTAGTTTGAAAGGTCTGAAATGATGTATTTGACTACATTGTACATATTGCATTTGACATTACTTCAAAAATAATTTTCAAATAATGCATTGAAATGACATATTTTTAGTAAATGATGACAAAATTTGATAGAACATTCTGCTTACAAATAAGTATTGTCCTGTTGGACAAAGATGCCTCACTTTGCTCAACCTTGTGCTCTGCACTTAAAACGAATGCCTTTGGCGATCATGTCCCAGTTGGTGGAGAGGTGGAGAAAGTTTTGAGGCATCCTTGACTAAAGTCTAAGTGCTACCTTCCTATGTACATATTAAGACAAAGTTAACACCACTCCTCCTCGTGCTCACGGTATCCTTGACAAAGTCTAAGTGCTTACCTTTTCTCTGTACATATTAAGACAATAGTTTGCACACTCCTAATCAGTGTCATTGGGTATCCTGACGAAGTCTAAGTGCTTACCTTTTCTCTGTACATATTAAGACAATAGTTTGCCACACTCCTCCTCAGTGTTCATTTGGTATCCTTACAAAGTCTAAGTGCTTTTACCTTCGCTCTGTACTTATAAGGAACACTAGTTAGCACACTCCTCCTCAGTGTCCATTTGGTATCCTTGACAAAGCAAGTGCTACCTGTATCTGTACATATTAAGACAATAGTTTGCACACACTTCCTGACTTTAGTTGTCTCATTTGGTATCCTTGACAAAGTCTTTTAAGTGCTAATTACTTATCTCTGTGTAACATATTAAGACAATAGTTTGCAAATCCTCCTCAGTGTCATTTAGTCTCCTGACAAAGTCTAAGTGCTACCTTATTCTGTACATATAAGACAATAGTTAGCACACTCCTCAGTGTCATTTGGTATCCTTGACCAAGTCTAAGTGCTTACCTTCTATCTGTACATATTAAGAAAATAGTTAGAACACTCCTCAGTGTATTTAGTATCCTGACAACGTCATAGTTGCTTAACTTTTCTCTGTTAAATATTAAGACAATAGTTTGCATCACTCCTCATCAGTTTCATTTGGTATATCTTCTATTAAACTCTTCTGCAAAAAACAGTAAGGTAGATAATTTTGATTAGAGATCTAAATCAAACTACAGATGAGGGAGTAGTCGTATGTAGTACAGTTTGATCTAAAATATAACTTTACAACCAAAACTAAAAAATTATATATTTAAAGAATTATTGGCATAAATCTATCGGCACATATATATAATGAAATATCCTAATAATAAGACGCACCAGATGGTTTCATGGTCACTGGAAAGTATTCCTTGCAAAGAAACAACATCATTCAAGCTTAATTTTCCCAGAAGGTGCCATGTTTATCATTACACGATCGTTCTGGCACTAGCCGTGAACTTCACTCGCATCCTTGAGTGCTCACTAAGTTTGCAAGGATGAGGCTCATGGCAGACTGGCTGAAGTCCAATGATTATTTTCACTGCGTTCGTTTCAGTATTGCATACGGCATGCAAATATAGCCAAGGAGAATAAAGATGGCAGCTTCCACAATTGCCTGTACAGTTGTGTAAATTTATCGGAATAAATCTTGATTCTTTTGCAAGGAACCAATGACCTAAAAACATTGGTACGTCTTATTTCAAGATATTTCATTTATATTACATTACTGTTATAAGAAATTAAAAAAAAAAAAACCAAAAACCAAAACTGGAACATTCCCATGTACGATATTTTCGCGATTTTCATCAATTTGCCCCCCCCCCCAATATGCACGCGCATAATTTAATTTCATCGGTTTGATATCCAATGCCATACAAATCTATTGGAAAAAGTTATTTTTTTTTAGTTTTTATTTTCACGGTTTTATTGATTACTCGAGAAATTCGCCGAGGTATTTCATTATTACAGTATATATGTCGCCGATAGATTCATGCCAAAGTTATTTTATAATGACCATGAAATTTGTTGTGGTCCTTCTTGACCACTTTTTATCCGAGTACGGACATGTGTTTAATACAGTACAGTATACGGTCACATTGCAATGCATTATGGGATTAGTCAAAAAACCTCTGAGAAAAAAGGGCCTTGCTGCGTAAATTATCAACCATAATGACTGGAGTTGTGGATTATTTAGGGACAACAATGAAGTTAAAACAAGTGTTTCGCCCCATACACTGCGAGCCATAAGTATGTGGAGTCATATATATATGCTGCTGAATTTTGGTTTTTTTGTTTATAAGAAAAAATGAAAGACACTGCCATGAAGCAGCCAAAAAAAGGCCCCCCAAAACAAATCGCACCAAGTTCGACACGATTTTGTTCATTTTCTTGACAAAAAGCATAACATATATTTGCCAAATGTATCCGAGATAAACGTTCCTTTCTCTTCGGTTTATTTATACAAAATACAGGGAAATTTAGAAGCGAGATTTATTAGAGGGTTTATTATTAGAGTAAATTTTATCATGTCTTTGGAGTGGTCATGGGAGTTACATGCACAGAAGCACAGAGGTACCCATCGTTACATGTACATGTAGAGTACATGTGTGCACATGTCAAACACATGACTTGTACACACACACACACAATAATTTATTTTTAACCAAACAAAAAATAACAACCCACAGTCACGTCTCTTATTCTTACGTACTTGCATCAACAATGAAAAACCATTTTCTTTCCCTGAAGTAAATTATAGGATAACTGGTTAGGCCTCCTCTGACTGTGTCATACCCAATGCAGCAGTCGTACAATTGCAGAACTAAATGAACCAAAAATATAAAGGGATTAAATTTAGCGCTTATTTTCAACAAAAAACCAAAAAAAACATACAATGGATATTTTCTGTTAAGAATAAGGAAGTTTTAAAAATAACTAGAAGGAAAATCAATTCCCTGCTGAAAGTCTTAAACATGATATAGGATATTCCTTAACCAAAACACGAAAGCATGTTCACCATACATTTGGATTTTGCTTAACCCTGCTTGGTTATAGCTTTTGCATTCTAAGTAAGGTCAAAACCAAAAAGTTTATATTCATTCCGTTCTTCATACAGAGCAGTCCATTCAAAGCTTTATGACCAGTCACTTGGTCAAAAACAAAACACAATATTCCATTTTAAGTGTATTATCTCTGCAACTGAGTCAGTTATGACCTCTTATGGAATAGGGCTATTCCCCACTGGGGTGTAACTGACATGTGGAATGTGAAATGTGAAATGCAATTCTGAAACACTGAATGTCGAGATGTATGCATATCTACGTAGTAAAAAGTGGGTGCCATTCATTGGCAGGTAAAAAAGACTTGATGCCTTTCAGTTTCCCCTCCTCCATTCTATAATAATACACTAATTGACCCCACATACATGACATATTTGGTGTTTAAAAAAAAAATGTTACATGCACATTCAAATGACATGAATTGACACACAAGTTCATGAATACAGGAGAGGAAGAAAAGAGAGAAAAAGGGCTAGTACTTAAAGGCATAAGGATTACAACATTTTTTTTTATATTTAAAAAAAAAACTGTGAATTTGAAACTTGGAAGATCCCCCTGGCTTTCATGGCCTTGACTTCAACTAAGAAGCTACTATACATGTCAGTAATGATCTAAAAGATGTGGAATGTTGTCATTGGCATAAGAAGACTATCCTACATGGTTGTAGGTCAAGTAACCATGCAATTTTTTTTAAGATTAATTACCAGTGGTGTAGCTAGGGTTGTGCCTGAAGGCAAGGGTACTACAGAATGTCCCCCTCCCTTGTATTACTGAAATGCAACGCTGTTAGAATGAAAATGAATTTGATCTTATCTGTTCTTTCAAATGACTATTTACATATGTTTTTTTTTTCACTGCTGCAGCTGGTTACCCTTGTAGAATGAAAAAATACACGTCGCGGTTCTCGAAACCGCTAAATCCCCGGCGGGAGCGGTGTACAAATTTTTAAATAACGCTGCCAAATACCCCTAAACCCAAAAATCCCATCTTAAACCCAAACCCCCCTTAAACCTGGGCAACCCCCCTTAAACTCGTGCTTGCAAACCCACCTTAAACCCCAACAAACCCTTAAGCCAAGACAACCCCCCTAAAACCCGGACAATCCCTTCTTAAACCGACAACCCACCTTAAACCCAGCATCCCCCTTCAAGCCCAGACAACCCCCTTGTAAACCGGACAACCCATGTGCAAGTCCGCGCAAGCATACGCAAATGCGGCGCTAGTGCATGCGCGTGCATGTGTGCACGTCTGCGCATTGTTACGGTAATTATGTGCACAAAAACCCCTTAACCCCAAAACCCCCCTAAACCCAAAAATCCCCTTAAACCCCAACAAACCCCCTTAAACCTGGACAACCCCCCTTAAATGGTGGCACCCCACCTTAAACCACAAACAAGCCCCTAAGCCCAAAGACAACCCCCTTTTTTAAACCCGGACAAACCGGTGTTTAAACCGGGACAACCCACCTTAACTTAAACCACAACAATCCCCTTAGTCCAGACAACCCCCCTAAAACCCGGACAAACCCCTTATTAAACCCAACCAACCAACCTTAAACCCCCCCAACAATCCCACTTAAACCCCAACAACCCCCTTTAACCCTAAAATCCCCTTAAACCCCCCTTAAACCCGGACATCCCCCTTAAACCTGGACAACCCCCTAAACTCGTATGAACCCACCTTAAACACAACAAGCCCCGTAAGCCAGGACAACCCCCCTTAAACCCGGACAACCCCTTTAAACCCGGACAACCCCACCTTAAACCCCAAAACAATCCCCCCTTAAGTTAAGACAACCACCCTTAAACCCGGACAACCCCTTAAACCCAGACAACCCACCTTCTTTTTAAACCCCAACAATCCCCCTTAAAACCCAACAACCCCCTTAAAAGCTGGGACAACCCCCATTTTAAAACCCAGACAACCCCCCTCTTAAAAAATGGACAACCCCCTATTAAACTCCGTTGCAAACCCAACCTTAATTAAACCACA